>JAOXNN020098201.1:0-31386 GCA_028571205.2 Hydropsyche betteni | reverse complement strand
TAAATTTATTTTTATTTTTCTTCTGTTTACTTATATTTTGTTGTATTCAAGATGGTTGTGTTCGTGAGTATGCATCATCAACATAAAATAAGTGAGATGGTAGTGACATTTACATCAGATGAGAGAAAAAGGCCAACTCTAATTTCAATACGTAATCTAAAAATGAGAAAGTTATGTGAAAAATAGTTCGAATTCCAGAAGGCGTATATCTACACAATGAGCCCCACAAACAATCGCTGTGAATTTGAGCAGTCAGAAAGCATGCAGATTGCTGATAAAATTGGAGAGAGTAATTTCTATGAAACTGCAAAGACTGTGTTTAGTGACGTCAATCGGAAGATCCATTCTTCTTGCGAGGAGTTTCTTAAGTCCAAAATGCATACGATTTAGGATCCTGCAGATATTGCCTTTAGTTAGCAATGCTTCAGGACTCTCAACCCAAACACTACTCTAACATTTAGCGAAGTTCTAAATAATTAAAATTTGAGAGACTAATTGATTCGAAGCAAGTATCCAACTAGAAACTTAAAAAACAAAATTAAGACTGAAGAGAAATAACGACTAACCACAGACAAATCGACGAACACAAACAACCCGACAGAACCGACAAAAATGAAGAATTACCACAAGAACCACGGCAGACGATAGAGTATTCCTAAGGCGGCTAACTCCCTCCCTTAGCTCCTCTTCATAACTCGTAGATGAAACATATATACTTCATAACAGATTCTTTCCCTAAGGAGTAAACACTTTGTCCTGTTTGTAAATCTTATCCGCAAGTCCTGTGCTCTTTAGTTCAGCCTATTGTTTAGCCTTATACAGTTTGTATTCTGGATCACTTACAATTGCGCTGTATTCTTATTGGGAAACAGCATCATTGCCTTGCACATCGTTGGAATCTGCAAGCATGAGCATCTTGTTGAACCTTTCTCTAAGTTCTTGTTGGTCTCCCTTGAAGAATATGTTCCTGAATATACTTTAACTTACGCTACTGAGAAGCATGCGAAAATCAATGCTACCAAAACCAGAGTATTGGTGTGGCCATCTTTTGAGAGGTAAGTTATCTTAATTCTCAACTTGTCTATCCCAAACCTTTGACTAGAATCCTTCATTATTCCCTCTTCCACTCGCACTTTGATATCGTTGATGTCGTTGATAGTCGAGAATGATTTCCTGAATTTATCGTATTACTCTCCTGCAGGAGTCTTCTAAGCTTCCATCTTATAATCTCTTTGTTTCTGTTATTAATCGGTTGTATTATCTGTTCTTGTAAACTCCTCTGCGTTGGGACGTCTAGATTTTTCTGTTCTTTAACTATTGGTTGATGATTAGGGATGTTGTTTGATTGCCATCCCTTTTTGGAATTTGATTGTTTCGAAGGCTTATTTAATTAGAATGAAATGTCTGGCTGCATCCTACTTATGGGAAAGAGTGTACTGGAGATGTGTTCTTATCGGGATGGTATTAATTTGCTAGGGAATAGAACACTTTCTTAATTTATGTGTAGTCGGCTGTCTTATCTACACCCAGTATGTAGTATGGGTCGACTATCTGAGAGCTGAAGAACCTTTTAGATCGATGGGTAAGTCTCTGAGTGAATTACTTAGAGGCAAGATTTCGAGCCAACCTAACAAACATATTATTATGAGAAGAGAAAGCTTAGAAAGCTTATTGCACGACTTTATGATCAAATAACAATAAGATCAATAGTTTCTAAATAATAGAATTTATGATTCGAACACTATCGGCCAACCCACTCAGCAATGCAAAGCGAAATAGCTCTACTCCCACTATTCGTTACAAACCTATGTCTGGCATTAGGAGACCCAAAAGCCGAGACCCTTCGTCTCACATTGACACTCCTCCCAGCCTAGAATATGGAACATCCATTCTCTAATAGCTCTGTTTTTAGCCCTAAAGGATAACTTTCAACGACATCGAGCCCCATACTATCTACCAAAGTACCATAGCCATTTATCTCAGTGTAACTCTAAATCCGCAATATGAGTGCGTACACTGCCAAATTTAGACTTATCCATCCCAACACGAAAAACTTTAAACTATTATGCGATGAGACGATGAACTGTATTGCGCCAGGACTGACCATTAAGCTGTTGATTAACTTTAAAGCACCTGGCTTGTCAGACTACTTCGATGAGCTTGTGGTGCAGATCTAAGGTAAAAGGAGGCTAAATCAGATAAGAAGAGGACGGTATAGTTAGCAGCGTATTGTTCCAAACCCAAATTGAAGTTTGATGGAATGCTGACTCTCAATCACGTTAGAATTAACTAGATTAAATAGTTGCAGATTAGTTTTACCAATTACGGAGCACCAGGAATTGTTGTTTTGAGGAGAGAACACACTAACTCACTGAATCTCTCTCCAGAATCTTTTGAAATAGGGAGGAACTAGACGAAGAAAGTTACAGTAATTGTGCAACCTAGAGAAATAGGTCTCCATCGCCATACGATCTAGGTTATGGTCAATAACAAAACAATTGAGGATGCGATTGACATTATTTATTCGGTATTCGAGCATAGTCAACACCTAATTGATGAAGATGGGAAGAAATGCAGGATAATTCAATTTGATAAAGTGTATTTTGGAGAGAAGAAACAGTTTAAGTGCCTACTTCTCAATAATACTTCGAGGAGTGAAGAAGTGAATATAAAAATTGTGCCGGGGAACATATTGGAGAATGAGAGTATTGTGAGACACCAATCTCCCCAATAAATAGGCATAGAGGAAACCTCCAAAATTATTAGTGTTGTTCCTACGAAAGCCACTATTATGCCATTTTAGCATCTTTAAGTAATTGTATTCTGGTGCCCTAAAATTAGATAGGAGCATTTGACTAAACTCAACCGATATGTCAAATCTGATGTACGGTGCCCAACAACCAAAGGAAGTTCAAAACTAACCCGCTTGAATACTGGCTCAAGCAAGCATCAGATTGAATAGGAGTTGTTTGAGTATACTATGGCCCTGTCGTTTGTCAATAGTCCACTCGTAACTCCGATATATTGTTATGTTAAGGGTTTCTGTATACTGCCTGCAATAAAATTTAGCCCTTCAGATCTCAATTTGGGGAAGATTGTACTGAATTCTATTCTCAGCAAAGAGGTGTTTGTACAGAACAAATGCAGAGATCTGCCTGTGGAAATAATGATGAAAAAGACAAGTGGGGTAGAGATATACCCTTCTAAAAGGATGATATCTCCTCAACTGGAGGGATCCTTCGAACTCAAGATCAGTCCTGCTTTCCTAGGGCCGTTCCATCGTTAAATTGAGGTGATTGTTGCTGGAATGTACAAGATAACTTTCTAGGTGATTGGAGAGGTTATTGCTTTAAAAACGAATAGCACAACCAAACACTTCAGCATCACTGACAAGAATATTTAGGAGACACTTTAATTGCATACTAAATCTATGAACAAAACCAATTATAACAGGATACTCACTTCTCAAAGACTTACAAGAGCCCTAAATGAGTCAGTGAAGAAACAGAGGATTTACGCTGTTTCTGAAGAGACTTTCAGTAAGTTTAAAAATGATGAGAATAGCGCTCCTACTGATTTTCTGTTCATCTCCAAAGTCAATCCTGACTGTAGTGGTCAATAAATATCCCTGCCTTTTCAGAAAGACGGGTTATTCGTAATTAGGCCTGTCGATAAATATGAGCCTTACCAGCGTAACTCCAATATGAAGAAGAAGATTAAGTAAGAAGACTGCATTTGTGTATCGAGAACTCAACCTAAGAATCATAAATAAGCAAATCAAATCAAGATGCCTCTAACTGGAGATATGCTCAAAGGAATTAAAACTAATACTTGCTTGATTAACTTTGGGCACATATTCATAAACTCTATTGCTAAGGAACCATTCTATATTGCGAATGAGCTATCGACGAGTATTCAGGTTAGACTTAAGGCAGATCATCCCTGCCTAAATCTTATTGATGGTTCCAGTAGTATTATTGGGCCGTCTTAAAGGAGTAGATTTTAGATTATTTTAAGGGCGGCTTCTTTAGGTGAACTCAAACTGCCGATAAAATATTACATTAATGAGGAGCATGAGTTCTAATTGCTTGTGTTTGCGTAAGTGTAACTAGTGAATATATCGATGAGCAAGAGTGCGCTGAGGATGTCCTTTACAGAAGACAATCATACTATGACTACAAGCTAGTCGATAATCCTTAAAAACGCTGGTAATTCTGCCGCATCATTTATTATTGAGAATACGAAGAGATGTTAATTCTTCCCAAATAAAGGAACAGTGAAAGAGAAAAGTGAAGAAACTCTAGTGGTTAAATTTAGGCCGTCGCAGACCGGCCAGTTGATTGCTGGCGAACCCAAAAACCTTAAGTAATTTGGAAGACAGATATCGAATGCAACTGATTAGAGGTGTCTGGTAACAGTTGCCGATGGTGTGGACCTCCCCTTAAGAATTCAAACCAATCTAATCGAGCCAAGGTGTTACATCAAATAATCTTAAGTCAATTTCGGGAAGGTGCTGATTTTCAAGTAAAAGACGAAGACATTCACAATTAAGAATATGTCGAGAGTGAGTGCGATATTCTAGATAGACCTTTAAACAATAGGATAGTTTGTTGAGGTTGAGCCACTTACAGGGAGAATACTTCCTGAGGGAACTACGGAAGTGATCGTTAAACTCTACTCTCAGAAGGAGTTGGAGCTTAAGTCTAAGCTTATTGTAAATATTAGAGGAGGATCTGCTATCTTTCTGCCAGTGTTATGTAAAACATTCATCCCCAACATAATAATACACTAGACTGCCTTTAATTATGGGACAATTACAACAATGTCGACTGCCTCCCTTCCTCTAACTCTCACAAATAAAAGTGAGTTGTCTGCCTAACTAATTATGGACTTAACAGCGTTTGAAGGTCTCGACATAGAGTAAGGCAACTAAACTAAGACGTAAACAAACAGATAGAACTCTCAACAAAGATAGAAGAACAGAATAGTAAATATCGTTTTGGAGGCATAATCAACCAAATACTACACTCTAAAGTTTACACCGCCATACCTCAAGTCTTATAATTTTTAACTGCCCTTATATATACAGGGCCATTTTAAAAGTAAATCTTTGCTGAGGACTGTAAGTTGTGTGGCAACAGAAGCAATATTTGTGGTTGAGCCTAGTCACATACTGTTCGATAAGAAGATAATTGTGGATGCTGAGAAATCGATACCCAGTGTAGAGGTAGTAACTATGAGGAATCTGTCATCACATCAGATTGTATGGAAGTTGGGTACTTAGATTGAGAATTCGAATGCTTTTTCAGTGAGAGTTGTGGAGGGAGTGGTCGAGCCTGATCGAGAAACCAAAATAAAAGTGAGTTTCAATCCAACGGAGAAGGGGAATTACAGGTTGAGACTACCTATATTGATTTTTGATGAGGAGAGGTCTGAGTTCGTTAAATTCACTGACATTATTCTAGAGGGGTAGGGAAACTAACCCAAGTTACTATTCGACAGACAATAGATTATTCTGAGTCCAGCACCATTGGGAGTTGAGTCTCGGACAGTGTTCAAAATAATTAATGAGGGTTACTAGAATATGAACATAGAGTACAAATTTGAAGCATGTATGGAGGATAACGAACTCAACTTAAATCTTCATTTTCCTGAGGGAAGGAAGGTTGGTATAAACAAATCGTAAATATTAGTCATGGCTACATTCTCATCAAATAAGTCAATATCCTTCACTGCAAAACTCTAGTTCCTGGATAAGACTGGCAAAGTATACTCTATTCCCGTCTCTGGAACAACTGACAACTGTTTGCTTACATGTTATCCCTATTTCTCATACAGTTGGAATGTGTTCACAATTGAACAGTCTCCAAACTCCATCAATCTCATTCCCGGAATAGAAGGAATAATTGTCGACTAATTGGTATCCTTTAAACCTCCACCCCACTAATCGTTTGACTTTACTAGACAGTTTATAAGGAAGTGGATGAGATACACTCTGAATGACTAAACTATTGGTGTATTTCCTCAATTTATTATTTAATAAAAAGGATAGCCAATCGTTAGGCTCATTCAGTTGCTTATTGGTAAGAAGTAGGCTTAGCGCATGACAATCCCAACCAACTCTACTCTTGAGTTTTACGAAAATATGTTGAAGGTCTTGAAGAGTTATGGATGTTTGTTGAACCATTTAAGGGCATACTATTTGTTGGATGAGCAGAGTTTCGACAATATTGTCAAATCGAATGTGAATATCAAAAGTCATAGGAAGGCACCAGCAGACAAATTCTGGTATTTGAGTTATTGCTCGTGGATTAGTCTGTTTTATCAGATATTAGCTGTGTTAGGGACTACTGGAAGGAACAAACCCAACCTAAGTTACAGGGCAGTATAGAAGTAGATTACTTCTAATCTGTACTCTTGCACAGAGATTAGTATTTTGAGATGGGTGGAGGGCATTTGGGAGACGTAGCATATGTCAACAAGGAGATATTTTACCAATTTTGGAGAGAACTTTAAGGATGGGTTGGCATTTATCTATTTAATCTACCACTACATTCCAATTAAGGAGAAGTTGCTGGATGGTATTTACCCGAATCCTTCAAATAAGATAGAGATTGCAGTTAATATGAAGAAAGTTGTCAGTTTGCTAGGGATTCTGGGTTTAAATACTTTTATCACTGAGTAGGATCTCCTTCAAGCAGCGGAGAAATAGTATTATTTGTTTCTACATCATCTGTACAGTGTACTCCCACATTACTCTCCTAAATCTCCTCCTATCGTATTCTCCTGTTATCTGGGATAGACAGTAACTAAGTCAATAGAAGTGAGTAACCCCTCCAACAAGCCTATTTCTTATTGGGTGAGAGTTTAAGGTTCAACAGATTACACAGCAGAAGACAAATAGTTCATAAGGATAGAACCACATCAAAAGTACAACTTTAAGATGTATTTCCAATGCAGGACTTCACAGCCAACTAATGCATATCTGATTCTAGCCAACAAAAGATAGGGTCCACAATATGGTGCTCCAATAGTGTTTGAGTTGAAGTGTTAGATAATGGGTCGGAAATCAGTTAAAGTACTTGATCCTATTCGGTCACCCCTCTACGAAATGAATGCTATCCGAGTGAGTGTTCAGAATAAGTTCGATAAGTTTGACTGTGGGGATTTTTAGGTGTTCCTGTTGGAGGAGTCAGATAGTAATTCACGAAAGACTGGAGGGATGATGGAGATAAGAAAGATTGCTGAGAATAAGACTACAAACAGAAGTTTCTATTGCGATGTCGAGAGACTTAAACTGAAGAAATTATCTACGACACTGATTGAACTTAGTTTTATGCCATTGACGATGGAACCAGTCAAGTGTTACCTTATTTTTTATGATCCGAATGTAGGAGAGTTTCAATATGAAGTGGCAGGGATTCCTGAGTATCCGAACCCATTGGTGGAGATACGCTCTCATCCAATCACTAACGACTAACCTGAAAACGTCGAAGTTGCTGTTCCTCCTTCGAATATCCTTATGAAGAAAGCCAGGATGTTGTATGACCAGAAATGCATAAGCGGCAGTAATCACTTTGAACACATAAAAGGGTCTACTCGTTAGAACTCAGAGTTCAATAGCAAATTCACTGTAAGTTCAATATCCTCTGCCGAACTAAACAAGTTTATAAGTTATCCTGAGGCCATAACACTAGCAAATCACCTATACACTGAGTAGTCTTATGAGGGAAGCCAACCTGTAAATAAAATTAAGATATAAATGGTGTTTACTGCGATAATCAAAGATCCTGTAATTGATCTTTTGCTGACAAATTCAAATAAGACAGATGTCAGGAGAGTGAAAATCCATGTAAATCTCCAGCCGAAACCCATGAAAATGACGTTAGAGTTAAGTGCTCCTGCCAGAACCCCCACTATTCAGAATATCCCGATAACAAATAAAAGCGATAAGGATTGGAAACTAAGAGCTAGTCTGATAACTGACCATCATGAGTTCAGCCTTAAGATTGAAAAGTCTTCGAAGGAACTGATATGTAAGAAGGGATGCCAGATACTCATACCAGTGTGCTTCCATCCTACTTGGATTTGCAGATTAGAGGCCAAACTCACGATATTAAATTTGAATACTTCGGAGTCAGCAGAGTATGAGATTATTGGTGTGGGACAGTAACCCCTATCTGAGAGCCATATGCACATCAAATGCAAACTGAAGACCATATAGATAGTGAATATTCCTGTAAACAACCCATTCACCAATAGTCTTATGTTTAGGGTAGAGACAGATTTGGCAAACTGTTATGGAGCCTCTTAGATCCAGTTGTACCATAATAAGAAATCATTCTATCCTCTCACCATCAATCCAATCCTATCGGGCACTTACACTGGCACTGTTTCTTTTTATGATTAGCAGGACCGGTACATATGGTATACTCTTACAGTGGAGACGGAAGAGCAGGAGCCAGACTCAGTGATAGAGCTCTCTACGACTCTACTCAATCCAGTGGAAGTGTTGATTGAGATTTACAACCCTATTCAGTAAGTTAGTTTGTATGAGATAGCGATTGAAGGGTCTGATCTGTACGGTGAGAACAAAATGCAGATCAATGGGCGGTCTACAGGAACATATAATTTAACTTTTGCACCAAAAGGGATATACCAGGGTAAGGGCAGTATTTCATTCATCAACTAGAAACTCGGTCAGAAGACGTACGAGCTCAAGCTACTCTCACTGTAGTCGTTCCCCGTTAAGGTTCCGTTAATCCGTTGCGAAATAGGGTCCTGCCAAGAGTTCATTCTTAAACTTCCCACTCACTACAATCTGGATACTATCCCTCGGTTAGTTTTAACCAACCCTAAATTCTCAATATAAAGACTCTTAAAGAAGAAATAGTAGACCACGACAACAAGAACATTAGTGGGTCTATATAAACCTACTTTTATCGGTCTCGAGTAGAAGTGTTAGATAGTGCTCTACCACTAATCATTCAATCAACAGACATACCTCTTGTCTGGCATAGGATAATATCCGACCAAAGTCACTGAACTTTAAATATACGCACTATGTGACTAAACAGCAACGAAGTAGATAGTTTTCCATAATCCGTTTCAGAACCCTATAATGTTGCATGCTAAGATTATTGAGAGGGGAGGTTTTGCTCTGGCGAAGGACTCTACGAACAAACAGATTCTGGCACCGAATGAGATATTCAAACTTAATGTCATATTCAAACCCAAAGAACTGCAGTCGTACACTGCTGAGGTCATAATCTCAGCGAATGAGAAGTCTAACTGGGTGTATAAATTGATTGGCCATGTGCTACTTCCATCGATATCTGAATTTAACTTCTCTACTGTCTGCAGGAGTTAACTTATTAAGTATATCGATGTGTTTCTTCCAGAGCTAAAAAATAAATAGCCTGAACTATGTGAGTACACGTTTGAGTTGGATTATCCCAATAAACAGTCTAGTCAAATCCTCAAGAAATTTATCGAAGTTAAACTTACAAATACGGTCGCCAACTGCAAAACGTAGCCATTAAGGTTTTATCTCAATTTCAAACCACTTAAACCATTTAAAGCACAGGTGGACATCGTAGCAAAGAGGAGTTTAGGAGGAGTGTGGAGGTTTAGACTACATCTGGAGTCAGAGAGAACCAAACCGGATGAAACAATCACAATATCAAATAAAGCAGGGTTGACCGGGGTTGTTTGCCTCGCGCTTCCCGAGTTCAAAACATAAAGCTAACAGTTTAAAGCGTATATCGAGGAGGGACCCAATATGCATGATTTCTAGGTTACTCCAAGTGTTGGTGTGGTGGACACTTGCAAGAAGATCACAGTGTCGTATACTCCCTCTAAATCGTTTAAGAACGTGTGTACTGCATCATTGGTGATATAGACTGATGACTATTTTTGTTGTTATGAACTGAGGGGAGTGATAGCAGCGTACAAACCTCCTGTGGCTGAGTCTAAAATTAAAAAGCAGGTGAGCCAGGATGAGAAACCCTACAGTCCGAGTTCAAGTGCATTCTCTAGGGGTCTGAATGGTATGTCCCAAGAGCAGGCTATAAGTCGGCATCAGCGACTTAATTAATGATCAATACGTTTCCTATGAAACAAATAATATATAATCCTAATTAATTTTTACAGTGACGTGTGATAAAAGCTTGCTATTCAGATATCAAATTTAAGTTCAATCACATTTACTCAACATAATGGTCATCTGTGATGATGTAACGGCATAGCAATTTTTTAACTTTAAATTCTGAGTTCTCTTCGGTCCTTATAATAACAATATGCTTAAATCTCTCTTTGTCATTATGGCTTTAGCAGTAGCTGCCAACGCATTATGGAGGCCTATCTCAATTGAAGCAACCATTACAGGCACCAACCATGTGTACACACTCCATGGTGAGTACGAGGTTCAGGGAGCACATATGGTTGTAAGGAAGATCGTAATTTCCCCGTTAACTCCAGAAAGAAGAAGGAGAGGACTTCCCTCTGCTGCATGACGTCAGAGACCATATCATAAAGAAGCACTCAAGTGGGGATGCTTATATTGAGTTCCTATCTATTTATCCCGATGCGTTCCCTGGCAAAGAAAATGGAAAGGCTGTCTACCAGTTAGTATTCTTGAGAGGTAAGCATTCCCTCATTCAGACACTCGTATTATCATTAAGCTCAGGGTCCCATAGACAGACGAGGAACAATTCGACAGTTTCATGATGTCCCACATTCGCCAGGATGTTTGATATCTGTCCTTAAATTTATGGATACTCCTCTTATGTTAATATCTGCTTTGGGTGTTATGTCTATTGTATGTTTGTTGAATTACTACAATCAGTATAATACTTTGATAATATAATCTGCGTGAAGTAACAGCCAATGCTCAAAAAGGGTTATTTGTAACCAAAAGCAAAATTAAGTTATCAGTTAACTTCACTACTTTTTAACACTCGCCGTTTAGTTAAACCTCAAATACCTAAACTCAGTGTATCCTTTCTTGGGTGTCTGCATGGTGTTGGAGAAGTTATCCTTCTCCTCTAGGATTTTGTCCCCAGACTTATCCATACCCTTTGACCTTTTGTAGGGTTATTACTCCTATTTGCGTTGTTCGTGGGTACGGGCCATATCATTAAGTACTTCCTTTGTGTATTGGAATCTGAGTTTAAGGGAAAATGTACCTCTTAATGAGTTATTTGTTCTCGGATTGCATGACTTAGTGGATCTGGTAGTCGAATCTTTAGTGGAGTTTGTTGAAGTAGACTACTGATTTAGCGGCAGAGTTTATAATGATTTAGGTTTGGTCGACAAATATTACTTGGACTGTTTTGTTACTCATACGGAATATTACTGCATGTTTGGAACGGAACCAACGTTTAATATATACTAAGTTGCGAGGATCTAGTATGTTGGATTCTCTGCGTTTGGGTTATTCGTCATCTTTGAGGTATCCTTTGAAATGATTGAAGAGACCTACCTTTTTCTTGAGTTCTACTGGGTAATCCATAAAGGAGTATCGTTTAGGGATGTCTTATTTGGCAACCCTCTCAACATAATAAAAATGATCCTACCCGAGAGCCAGTATCTTGGTGGAATCGTTGAAATACACACCGTAGGATCGATTGTTCAGGAGGTAGCCTATGCCATACTTTGAAGAATAGTCTATCCACTTTTTGACTGAGGTCTCCTCTGTATTTGGAGGTAGATCCTAGTTCTACTTGTTTTTGGCCTCTTTAAACACTCTCTGACTCTTAACCCTCTGTATTTTCTGAGGTTTAACTGGAGTTTTAAAGCAACTTCCATTCCTATCGGTGTTCATAAACCTGTCTTGACTCTTATCCCGTCTTAGAGGTAACTCTTTACTGCTTCCTATATCATTATTGGTGTAGAGTTTGCCATTATCACTCAGTTCCCTGTTAGATTACTTGTGGGAGGGCATCTTAACCAGACTATGTGCTGATGCCTGTACTTTTAACAGTATGGATGTTTGTCGAGAGAGACTCGAACCACTGAAAAACTCATGCTCTTTAATCTATTTTAACTGCGGTCGCTTAGATGGCTCCTTTTGCAATATACTTGTAATTAGATTTTTAAGAGAACTTGAAGCCGTATTGCCTTCTGGAAAGGAATAGTTATTTAGTTTAATCTTTTTGTATGTTTCCTTGACGTCTTTTGATTCGAAAGGTGGTCTTCCGAACGCCAACGTATACATAATTACACCAAAACTCCAAGTGTCCACTTAATAACTGTGTCCCCGAGACTCCAGTATTTAGGGAGCGATGTAGTTTGGTGTTCCACATATTGTTTTCCTTTTGTCTCCTGGGAACTCGATACGAGAGGCTAACCCGAAATCCCCCAACTTAAGCGACATCGTTTCCGTCAAGAATAGATTGCCTAATTTTAGATCCCTATGGATAATCTTGTTATCGTGAAGATAAATCAGCGCATCCAATAGTTGCAGTAAATAGAGTTGGATTTACGGCTCACACAATCGCTTCTTCCTCTTCAGAAGGTCATTCAATGTGCCATTAGCGCATAATTACAGCAGTATGTAGACATTAAGGTTGTCTTCAAAGGTATGCTTAAACTCTACGATGTTGGCGTGATGCAGAGACTCATGAATCTTAATCTCAGAGATCAGCTGAATTAGTGTTGAGGGGTACTTTCTGTTTGGAGCGAGGTTTAGTTAGATTGCACTTTTGGATGATCTTTACGGCGATGAGTTCCTTTGAGTCTTGTTTTCGGAACTCGTAGCAGCGTGCAAAGCCACCCTTTCCCAGAAAATTTCCCTTTACATATTTAGTCACTTTATTAGTCAGCATGCATTTGTCTTCTATCACAAATAGGTTGTCATGTGCTGAATTATTGAACTTCTACGATCGGGTTGGCTGGTCATCTAACGTTATATTTAATATTAAATTATATGACTCTATTTTCCCATTAGATTTTATTCACATATCTATCCTTCTCCTTGTCTCAAGGGAGTGTGGGTTGTTGGGTGTTCTTATGCCGAGAATCGATTGGAATGCAACATACAAATTACAACACAATAAAGTAATTCCGAGAAAATGTGTTGTTGGGTAATGCGAACAGAAGATACTTATTTTATAATAACCGTTAATGTAGATCAAGCATTTAAACCCAGTGTGGAAGATAAGAAAGTCTGCAGTGGCTATCACCCGATCGATAAGTCGGAGCAACCCTTCAAAAAGTCTGACTCTTACTGCTGTAAGTCAGGATTCCTCTCAACTGCTGCATAAAGTGTAATCGTTGGAGCGAGAACTCGAGAAGAAGAACTTTTAGATTGAACTCCTCAAAGAATAGTCAGTTAGAAAGTCGAGATTTTATCGTTCGGTGGCGAGAGAAAGAGATGAACTGATGGACTTGTTGAAAAAGGTAGTGAGCAAAAATTTAGTGAAGGGGAAACAACTAGTTAGTATGAACAGTTAATTTTAGAGGATGGCGATGTTCAATAAGGAGAATATTCCACTTAATGTAGCATTGGAAAGGTAGACCATATGGCGCAAAAGGAGGGTTATGGATGAGTAGCAACCATCTGAAATAAAAAATGACCAATGCATCTAAGACTCTGACTTAAGACTTGTGAGTGAGATAGCGATGATTGAAAAAAGTAATTCTAAATATTAGCCTCTTGAGGGTTGATTCTGTGTTGATCTTTTCTTGTATGTGTATATGGGAGGATTTTATTGAACTATAATTGATTGGAATGAAGAAAAAGGTATAAGAGAAAAAATGTAACTCAAGGAAGTAATTTAGAGATTGTATCGGTGTTCACCCCAGGGATATTCTGGCAGTACAAGGTGTACCCTCCTGAATAACTCATTCAGATCGATGGCTTCCTCAACACCTTTGAAAAATAACTCAAAGCTCTGTTCATTTAACCAACCCTTTAATCAAACTATAAGATACTGTGCGATAAGATAGGCCTATGTGTGCATCCATCTATGACAGAGCGTAAGAAGCAGTCTGAGTTCAAATCTCTGAATGAGGAGGGGTATGGATAAAGATTTGCGATATTTCTTAATCATAAAATCGACACTGCAACATTCAAGTTACTTGCTTTCGTTCTTACCACTATCAAAGTGAACACTCTCAAATTCAGCAATAATAATCTATCGGAGGAATAAATTAAAGCGCTGAACCAATTGGTTAGTAAATAAGGTACAGAATGAGTTATTTAGACTCTGCATCGACCATATTTTACGAATGGAACTCACAACCTCAACCTTTACAACAGACTCTACTGCCCAGCCTCCTTCGTCCCTCTGTTCTCAGTCTTATCCTTCGTTCGAACTCTCTGGGGGATGCAGTAGTCATCGAATTCTTAACTAAAATACAGGGTACAGTCGATACTAAGCTCAAATACTTGGATCTTTACGATAACAACTTAACAAAAGATATAGTTCCTTCTCTATCGAAGCTTTTGGAGTAGAATAGAAGTTTAGAGTATGTTGGACTGTCCAAAAACATTATTATGGACACTGATGCATTATAATCCATATTCAATTCCATCGGAAATATCCAGTTGTCTGGAGATTAACTCGCAAATTACAGAAAACAGTAGAAATAGAGAGACGACGTGGTCTAAAGGAATAAAAAGAGGAAGAAAGGAACACCGGAATAGCCTGTCCCTTTTCTCCTCAAAATACAGGAGATAGAGGGAGAATGGTATTACGTGAAGAATAGTAAATTGAGGGGATTGACTCTGGGTTGGAATAAAATCAAGCAGAACTCTTTACAAACAATCAAATCCTTCGTCAATAGGGTTAACTCAGGAAAAGAGGCCCCATTTTAGATCGTTCTCACTGGTAATGAGTTGAATTCGGCATCTATCGATATCCTGAAAGAACTACAGGGCATAAAAATATGATTATTTGTCCTATTATTAGATAGTCATCAAGATAAGATAGTGTTGCTCATTTGTCTGCCGTATTAACTATCCCAGAAACTATCCCATACCATAAACCCATACATTGTATGGTTACTTTATTGTAGGAATGACTTAAAACGTGAGATGACTGCTGGAGTAGGATCAAAAAAGAGTTTTGATGCGTCAATGCCCATCAACAGTTTGTTTCCTGGGACACCTGTGAAATCAGGAAGTGGTCTATGGATGGACAAACCTTGTAAATTTCTCCAGTTCAAATACACGTCCTTAAGATATTCAAGGGATCCTCCTTCGAATTCATGGTATCGAGCATTATATCCATGTGGTTGGTAGTAGTCGATACTGTTGCCAGCCTACTTAATAATTGGAACGAAGTAGTTAAAATGAGCTTTTTATTGAGATGGGTCAGGGATGGGCTATCCCTGATATACTGCATCGACATTAGGACTGGCAATAATGAGTTTTTGACCAATTTTGTTGAGTTGAGTTCTGAGTTGGTTAATGGTTGAGGACAAAATTGATGGAGTTGTATAACAGTGTTAAAAATAGAGGTCAATTCCATCTAAGTTGTACTTTGAAACCAATTTGACACTTGAAGAGAGGAAATTCTGGATGGAATTGCTAGAAGCAAATACATAGTTCCAATTACGACCATCATCACTGATAGATATGAGTACTTTCTTGTCAGATATTTGCCAATTTCTCACAAGAGAGGTAGGAAATGTATCTTCGTCAACAACCAGAACACCGTTAGGTTGGGCATTAGCGGATGAAACAATTACAATGGTGACTGAAGGGTTTACATCGTCCGATGTCGAATGATCGCAATATATTCCACAATAGTATATGCTTAGTTTGAAGTTACTGTTAGTTTATGATGTGTTGGTTTGTTGAAAGAATAGAAAACTTACTGCGACTACAGTAAGAATAGTTAAGTTAAGTAGGGATTGAGGAGGCATATTAATAATTAATGCTCCATAAGATAATACGAACTGATAGAAACACTGAAATAGTCCCTTTCCTGCTCAAGAACAACGAATAGTATGGTGTAAAAACCTTAATTATTTCGAATACTGATCATTCATCAAGACACGATAACATTGCTAATTTGCCGTCCGTTCACGCTGTCCCAGTGACTGTCCCATACCATAAACCCATACATCGGATAGTTATTGGATTGGAGGAATGACTTAAAACTCGAAATTACTCCAGGTTGCGCATAATATGCTGCTCCTCCTGCTCTATCGGATGCTAGGATGCCCATGAGCAGTTTGTTTGCTGGAACACCTGAGAAATCAGGGAGCGGTCCTGCCCAAGGTGATAATCCTTGGAGGTTTCTCCAGTTCAAATACACATCTTTAAGGTAATCGAGGGATCCTCCGGGCAGTCCATCGTACCAGTTGTTGTACGCTTGTGGTTGATAGTAGTCGATGCTGTTTCCGGCTGCTTTGATGATTGGAACGAAGTAATTAAAGGGATTTCCTCCTCTAGAAGGGTCTGGTACAGGCGACCCTTGGTAAACTGCCACATCTTAGGGACTGACAATGATGAGTTTCTGTCCTAATTTGTTGAGTTCTGTTCTCAGTTGGTTAATCATTGAAGAGACAGTCGATGGAGGTGCATTATAAGACTAAATATCTAGGTCGATTCCATCTAGATTGAAGCGTGAGATTTATTTTACACTTGAAGATATGAAGTTTTGGATAGAGCCACTCGAAGCAAATACGTAGTTCCAGTTACCGTTTTGGCCTCCGACAGAAATGACTACTTTCTTACCTGAAAGTTGCCAACTTCTCACTAGGGAGCTAGGGAAATTACCCTAATCAACGACAATAGCACCATTGGGTTGGGTGTTAGCGAATGCCAATATCACAATACTCGCAGATGGGTGTACATCATCGGATGTAGATTGTCCACAAAACTCTCCCGAGAATCCACAATAGAATATGCTCAATTTGAAGTTACCGTTGGGTTCTTATGTATTGGATTGACGAAGATACACAAAACCTACTCCGACTATTGTGAGGAGGGTTACAGCAAGTAAGGATTTGGAAGGCATTATTATTATTAAAAACTCAAGTACAACACACCCTATCATTAATTTTCATCCTCAAGTTCTTGGTTCTCATCTTAATTGTGCATTTATAGTCTTTCTCTGGCTTAGCGCACTAATTACTGCGCTTCTTACGAATTGTCCTCCTCATCCTAGTCATCTGAATTATCCTCTTCTGCAAAAAACAATTCATCCTCCTCCTCTTCATGGAGATGATCATCATCGTCATCAATAACATCATCATCCTAATCGTCGAAAACTTGATTAAAGAACATATTTTGCATGAATACGTTGTTGAGAGTGCTCACAGTTTCCAACTGTTTTGAGTCCATAACACAGATGTCTCCTCCTCTACCAGCAACAATGACCTGCTCACTATCGAAGGGAAGAATAGATTATGCAGACACCATCATATTTCCCACAATCTTTAATTTAGTATTGCGGAGATCGTATATTTTGAGTTATCTTTGATCTCCCATCATCATTTGAAATGGACTTTTCTCCACAATACAAGATGATTACCTCCTCTAGAGCTGCCATCCCTGGACTTCCCTTCTCACTCTTAAATCCCATATGAGACCCCAGCCAGAAAGCCCAACAGATGCAAATGTCTGTTTATTTGAGCAGTAGTTTATCCCCCAAACCGAGTGGGAGTGCTAGTATGACTGTACCGGCACACATCTCTCCAAATCCGTAAGCACTACTTTCTTGTCGTGACTACAGGAGAGAAGGTTAGACTCGTGTCTTTTGAGTTTGTAGGTGTAGGAGTTGTGTACCTTTTTGATTGTTTTCTTTATGGTCATAGTTTAGTGGTCCCATATTCTTATGCTGCCGTTGTTGTAGCAGTTTATGAGGTTTCCCTCATCCAACAGCATATCATTACTGTACACCTCTCCCTCCTCAACTGCCTGTTTGACGATGACAGATTTATCCGACAGTTTAATCTTAATTACGGATCCCTTATTCGTCCCCACAAACATCCTGGCGTATCCATCGAGGTTGAGGTAGGCAGGTTGGATGGCCATACTCTGCGGCTCTTAGTTAAGTTTTAAAGTATCGATGTTAGCGAGGTTGTAGTCACAGAAAATGATGGTTTTGTCGGATGGACGATTATAGACGATGTTCTATTTTCCTGGGTAGTTGAGTATTTTGAAGATTGGCTTCATGAAGTGGCAACGGGCATGCAGTTTCTTCCATAGTTGTGTGGCCGTATAGATTTCTTGCTACTACTACATTTAAAGCTTTTTAGATTATATTCATTCGTTTGAAATTCATATTTAAAGTTGCATACTGAGATATTGTATTGTAGTACAAGGCCATAGTCTATCTATCTATTTCTATTTTAAACAATAGTGAGTGAGATTATGTTAGAATACTAAAAGCGAATAGATAGATGTGATAATGCGATCAGATTAGATCAAACTTGAATCAAAGATGCCAAATATTGATTTAAATGCTTCTGAAATCTATAATATATTGAATCTAATAGAAGAATAAATAAGTCAATTAATATGACTGTTTCCAGAATGTTAAGTTAAACATGAGACACAGATTCAATAATATCTACTCGAGTTCTTATATTGGATGCATCATGTAATGTCGAATTAGTCATATTCTAACGAATATTTAGTTGCAGTTGGTCCAAAGACAATTAAAACAAGAAATGGCAGTGGAGGAGTTGTTGGTTGAGAAAACCTTAATAAAAAACTCAAAGTATGTCTGTCTAAAAATTGTATTTTTTAATAACAAAATAGTTTTTGATACACTTTAAATCAAATATCATATACTCTTGAAATTCTGTGCCACAATCAAGAAAATGTTGACAGCATTTACTAACAATATATAGATAGTTAACTTTAATAAGTAAAAAGAAAGCCATAATAAAGGCACTATTTATCGACTGAAAGTAAGCAAACTGTTAGATTAGCCTTAGAATTCTGATTATCGATAATGATGACGATGGTATCCATAACAACTCGACTTTGTCTTAAATTTAAATACTCTAAGTATTAGTTATTTATTGATCTGTATTCTTATTCGACATTTTGAGCCAATTATCACCTCTCCTATTCACAGCATTCCGTTTAATTCCTAAACAGTCTCTCTAACAGGTATTTAATATTAACGTTTCAAAATTAACCATTGTAATTATTATTCTAACAGTACCCAGTTTTAATCTAAACTACAAATTCATCACACTTCGTTCACAATAACAACTCATACCCTTCATGACTCCTCTCATAGAGATCTAACAATATTCAACTATCCCTTTGACTGAAAGTTCAATACTCTGAATCCACAGCAACCAACCATGGAAATCTCACTTTAAATTAAGGCGACAGAGGAGATGACATGACAGCAGATACTTATTGGAAGATTGCATTTAGCGTTTATATAATTTAAAAATGAATACGGACGAACAACCGAAAATCTGTGTCGCTATTCGAAAGCGACCTCTCAACAAGAAGGAGATACAGCGCAATGAACAAGACATCGTTAGTGTCAAGAATATGGAAACAGTTATCGTCAGCTAATACAAGTATTCCATAACTAATACCCAGACAGAAGGTCGATCTTACGAAATACATTGAATAAAGTGCTTTCAACTTCGACTACGCCTTCGATTAGAATACCACCAATGAACAAGTAAGCCACTCTCTTATGTAGATCTACCAAAAGGCTGTCCGTCCTTTAGTTCAGTCCGCGTTTCTCGGAGCCAGAGTCACTTGCTTCGCTTATGGGCAAACTGGGTCTGGGAAAACATACACAATGAATGGAGAAATCGGCAAAATCCCAGGGCTTTATATACTGGGGGCGAAGGATATATTTGCATTCCAGTCCCAAAAACAGTACGGTCACCTCAAGATCACAGTTTCATTCTTCGAGATCTACTGCGGGAGGTTGTTTGATTTGCTAAAGAACCGCAATGAGCTAAAACTTAGAGAAGACAACAAAGCGAACATTCATATTGTCGGTTTGTAGGAAAAACCACTTTCAAGTCCTCAAGAATTTATGCAGGTAGTTTAATATGGAAGCACAATCAGAATCACATCACAAAACTCAACCAACTCCGAGTCTTCCAGATCGCATGCTATTCTGCAGATATGTCTCAAAGATGGCAAAAAAATATTCGGGAAAATGTCTTTCATAGATTTGGCTGGGTGCTAACGAGGGGCTGATCATATGGATCAAAACAAGCAGACTCGTATTGACGGTGCCGAAATCAATAAGTCACTTTTATCACTTAAAGAGTGTATTAGGGCTTTAGATCAAGGGAAAGGACATACTCCTTTCAGAGGTAGCAAGCTCACGATGGTGCTGAAGGATTCTTTCGTGGGATTCTGTAAGACTGTAATGATTGGAAACATTTCTCCAAACATAAACTCGTGTTAGAACACTCTTAATACACTAAGATACGCAGATAGAGTTAAGGAACTCAAGAAACCTGGAAACGGGGAGCCGATGTCGAAAGAAGATCAATTGGCGAAGGAGCTTATGCTTCCGAGAATGAACCACAATGCAGTTAGGATTATGATCGATAGCAATGACGATGCAGAAGATATTCAAAATAAGAAACGAGAAGCACAGCGGCAACTTGGAGTAAGAGGGATGGAAGTTGAGCAACCCCCACTACCTCCTCAACCGAACTTCCAAAACCAGTTCCCCAGTCAACAGAATCCTTACGGGATGTATGCTCAACCTCAACAACATCATCCTCAACAACCACAACAACTCCCTCAGTACAACCAGCAATACAACCAACAGTATAATCAGCAACAATATAATCCGACACAGCCTCCCCCTCAGCAATTTGCTAATAACTATTCTCATAATGTAATTCCTACACATAATTTGAATAGTTTTCCGAATCCCAACGGAGGTATCCAATTTGGACAGCCGAGCCAAATGGCACAGAACAAGAAAGTTACTACTGACGATAAATACGTGAGGAAGTTCTCGATGGATACTGGAGGTCCTACAGGTCTTTCCCAGCAGTTTACAGGAAATGTAAAGAAGCAATAAGATACAAAGGCGACTATTTCGAATGCCTATGGAGCTCCTCCTCCGAAACAAATGGATGTTTATGAGCAGAACCATAACAAAACTATCCAACTTAGGCCAAACTCTCAAAGTAATCAGTTCCAGGCTAACACTTTGTATGGTGCTTCACGAAATGGTATGGAAGTGGAGCCACCTATTCAGCGTACAACAAGTTTCCAGCAGAACTATGTCCAACCAAAGCAATACAACATGCAACCACAGAGGGAACCTCAACAAACATCGATTCAACCCTCAAGGAAATTCTAATGGAATAAGGTGGTGGATGAGTTTTCGAACTGGCACCCCAGGAACGAATCAGAACTAGTCTATTTCCGTTAGGCTCACGAGTTCCTCATAAACAAGTTAATGTAGGAAGAAGACAGCATTACTAACGACCATTCAATGACAATAAACAAATAGATAGAAACAATTAAGTAAGAGATGAAGGTATTGGGACAGATCGAGAAGGACAGGGGAAGCTACTAATCTATAGAGTACGCAGACATCATTTAAAATGCAGTTGACTTGAAATTGGCAGAGCTGCTGTAGCTCAAAAAGAAGTAAGAGAAGTGTTATTCAGAGTAAAGTGCTTTAAGCAGCATTTGTTGGAGCACCAAGAGTGCGAGCAGAAGATATTTATGGCGAGGGAACAGCTCTAGGACCAGCAGGAACCTTAATAGGAATAGAACCTGCTTGACGGAGACGGCTAGTAGAATTTGTTCTGATAAATGGCATATCTTAACTTCAATTAATTACATATCGATCACAATAGCTTTTAAGAACAGTTGCATGTGCAGTCGCTTACAGGGCACCTGGTCTAGTTGGAAAACCAGTCGACAATATGGTCGTAGTGTCCACCATGCTTACATTTCTGACACCATACAATGGCTGTGTCTGAGGTGACACCCTCATCTGGTTCTGCTTTGCGAGTTCTCTGTGGGTCATACTCTAAATATGGGTTTTTAATTGTTATTTGGAGGTAGCAGACACAACACCGTGGAATCATATCTCCACACTCTGAGCAGAATGTCAGTCTTTTTCGATCTTCCTTGAGTTTTGAGAACATCTTCTTCTTGGGGTCCACTAACTTGAGTATTACCTTATGGTTTAGAGCAGTACTACACTTTTGGCATTTGTACACATAAGTCATTGAGCTGGGTTAAGACCTTCCCTTGTTGAACTCCTTCTATATCTTTTAACAGCGGCTTTAGAATTAGAATCTTATGCTGTCGTTGCCTAATCTTGCCAATAGTCTTTTGTAAATGTCGATGAACTTCTAATATTGATTGAGTTTCATTTATGGAGGGACGGGTGTTGACGCAAACCTCAATATTTTGAGGTACATCGAGATAATTGCTACTTGTTCTATTTCCCCTGTGAAATCTAAGTAGTTTTGAACAACAGTCTGTGTTTACAACTCCTTTCCGAACACCATAATATTCTCTAGCTTATTAGAATGTAGAACTTCTTATCTGATCTTCCGAGTAAATTCGTTGTATTGTTCTTTGCATAAGTATTTCCTGGCAAAAATTATCCTATCTATGCAACTGATAGTCTCCATTAAAGTAATTTCATTATAGGGCAACTCCATCCTGTTTAATGTGTTTCCCATAAATATGCAGGCTGCTTTTACGTAAGGGTTCTCCATCTCCATGCAGATGCTTGCACTTAGTTAAATTGCAAACTCAAATTTAGATTTTATGAATTTAAATTTGGATATTAGCTTCTAGCATTTTAGTTTATCTGCTTCGTTAAGGGGCTTTCGGGTTGGATCTACCACATCGAAAGTCTGTCTTTAGGTTAGTGCTCTCTTGTAGAGTCTCTCTTCGGATATCTCTTCAGATACATCGTGGATAGTCTGGACGATAGTCATTACTGCTGTTTTGTCTCTGGCTGCTGGAAAAGTAGGTTAGTTCAGAATTTACAGTGCTTTGGCAAAGTTAAAGCCGAAAATGGCTCTGGCGAAGAGTCGATCGGCTTAAATGTACTTCTATTCAAGATCGAAAGGCTACCCTAATGTTGCCAGGTATTGGTTGTAAGAATAGTATCCTGCTACAGGCAGTTCGACCTTTTAATTTATGAGACCTACAAGACCATGTGGTTTTTTGAAGTTTTCAGAAAAGTATTCCTTTATTTATGGTGAGATATCCTTTGGTGTATGAGTGTATTCCTCTAACTTCTGAAAGAGAATCTGTCTACCTTTCAGCATGACCAAAGAATTAGATACAAAAACACCCAGAATCTGAGATCCAACTTTTTTGTGCATATTGAGTTTCTTCTTGGCTTCTGCAGCATACATCATTATGTCTTCGTTGTTTACATACTCAATATTCTATATTTCTTTGAAGATGTCGGTAGTGATCTTCTCTTCTACATCCTCCAGACCGAAGAAGCCGTAAATTAGAGAGATTCCCTCTTCAGGACTGATTCCTAGACCAGTTGTGTTCTTCTCTTCGTAGAGGCGACTCAATTCAATTGTTTATTGTGATGTTAGTTTGTTCTGCTCCATAGTCTTTATCATCAATACAAAAATACTATCATCAGGCCTTGTGCTGGCGTCTACTCCTGATCATTGCTGTCAAAGTTTTATACTATCTTATCGACTCTTGTAGATCTCTGTCTTTTATTTCGATAGAGTCTAAAGTCTAGTGTATTTTCTCAAGATGATTTGACGGAGAGTTCTCGTATGGTGATTATAGTGGAGATTTAAATGTAGGGGAGGGTGAACGCCTTTAGGTTCTCTTTTAAGTTGATTTCGGATATTATAGTATGGGTTTATTGAGCAATTATAACTACTTTTAGAGCCGATTCTGCCGCTACAATACCTTTTTGTGGCTCAAACCCTTTTTGTAGCTCACTAAGTTGGTTGGAGTCTATTCAATCGGTTTGCTGGTGGGTTGAGTAGTTTGAAACGGACTTTTGTTTATTTGTGGAGTTACTGTTCTCTTTGTGGGTGTCTCAAATACATTGTTTGATTTGGGTGTGAACACGAATTCTCTGATTGCCTTTTTGGGAATGAGAGACTAGACTGGATTCGCATACTTAACCATTTTGGATGGAATAATAAAGGAATTATGAAATCTTGTTGATTTGATGTGGTATTTAGCCTTAACATCGTTCAGATCGGGATAGGCCTATCGTGCCTATCCCATAGTTTCAAGTTGTCGAATGTCTCCGTTGTGGAAATAGCCGAACACAGATTTATTCTAACTTAAAGAGTACTTTAGGCCCATTCCATGTAAGAGACCCAGTCTGAATACTCCTTCCAGTATGTAGTTCGTGTCGTACTTGCAGCCTATGCCATTCAGATCATTTTATCTGTATAGTCCGTAAGAAAGCAGACGCTTACTATCGAGCTATATGCCAAGGCTCTACGGTTTCTGGTTCACTAAGATAAGTTCGGAGTCTCGGAGCTGCTCTCGCACGTAAAACCTACTGCTTAGCATGATTTATCTGATAAATCCCTATTTATTCAGAGGGGTTATCTTCACTCCTGATAGTTTTTACAATATCTGGCTGATATCAAGTCCAGAACACCCCATTTCCTTTACAATATTATTTGGCTCGCTCTCCGTTCGGATACTGCCAAGGAGTTGTGCTTTTTTAAGGTGGTGGTCTACATGTACAATATTGTCATTCAGCTTATCGTCTCTAAACACCGTATAAATAGACTCTAGTTTGCTCTCAAATAAGTACTCCCCGTTTAGTTTGCCCTGGCTGTATTCGCAGACAATATATCTGTCCCTATCCAACAGAATAAGACACTGTCCTTGCGGGTGATCGTTTAGCCACTCTCCTATTACTATGATTCCGTTGTCTATGATCAGAATTCCTTGCCCAGACCTCTTCTTGTCTTTCTGATGGCCTTGGTAAATGGCGTTCCTATAATCCACTAGAAACACCTTCTGCTGTGACATTTGTTAAATTTATTAAACTCTCCTAAGATTTTCTTGAAAACAAAATGCAGGTTGGAGACTCCCAATGATATCTGCTGATTTCTGACCGTCTGCTATTATAAAAAAGAATCTATTCGGTAATAAAATATGGGAAATATGCACAAATCACAGAGTGTACACATAAGAGAAATCAAAGCTATCGACCAGTTCTCGTCCATCTATGATGGAATGATATCTGCTTACCACGCGCCAAATTCAATCTGCGGTTACGTTGTAGTTGGTATGGCAGATTACTTCTCGAAAATCGAAGGAAGCCCAGAGGAAGCCATCAAGTGGATTAACGAAAGCAGAATGTCGACCTACATTTAGTCTCCTATGCAGTTTATTCAGTCAGCCAGAAGCCTTTACTGCTCCGAGGCTAACTTGAGCTCCTACGATTCTAAGAATTATTTGAGGGACTGGGTCGCTAACTATGAAATTGAAGATTATCTCAAGGAAAATGTACCTAGGTATAAAAATACCAACGTCTATTTCTTTAGACAAGTGGCCTTCGACCATCCCAAAGAGTTGGCTAAGGTGCAACATGAAGAGGCTATCAGAGTTCAAGTGGAGAAACCTTTTACTGGTCAGAAGCATTTTGTGACTGCTTTTCAGCCATTTGAGCATATGGATAAAAACACTTGGAAAAAACTTCTGATTGCTAAGGGACTCAAGCAACCTATAATTATTGTGACAGATCTTCTGGGCCACTTCACCACTCTTGTGTATTTTAAAAGGGTTCTTACTATAGTCGATTCCATTCGGAATAACTACGCCAGGCACGATACTGTTTTGACGGTGGCTAGCATATTCTAAAAGATTTAAGAGGAGATCAACTTGTCCACATGAGTGATGTATATGAACTAGTTATTATTTCTATTTTACTATATTGTATGAGAGATATAAGGGTCACTGACACATACAAAGACTTCATTCCTGTATAAACCGAAATATCAAGCCTCAGCAAAGGGTTCAGATTGCCCCTGTTCAATATTAAAGTCGACCTGATGGATTTACTGTTCCTAATCGTGAACTGTGTTGCCATAATATTCTGCATGAGCTACATAGTATACAAAAAATTGACCTCCGTACATCCAAAGCAGATTGAGGTGGAGGTACAAAGTAGCCCTGAAGCTCCGTTCTTCACAATGACAAAAACTCTGAAGAAAGCTAAATCATCTGGAAAGGATTCTCGATAATACACACTAGAGTTTCGTTGTGAGAAGTGCACCTACCACTACGAAATATCTGACAAACAGCAAAGTTGATACAAATATGCATATACTTGTTTGATCAGTTGGCGTTTATCTTTATGCTTCCGAAATCTTTGAATGCTTGAAGATTGTTTTTGAAATCTCTCAACGCTGGGTTGACTTCGAAAAAGACTATTGCAGTTTAGGGGAAGCAATTTTAAACAGCTGAGAGTTTGGGACTGCCGTCTTATTGATCTCCGTAAATGTTCCACTCCTTATTGAATGTTTATTCGGTGTCTCCCCATCTGGACTTTAATAATTACTTTTCTGTGGAGATGTAGTACCTGAGGATGTTGATCAGCCAAAGCGCTAGCAATCTAAACCCAGTTACCGAAAGACAGGCCAGAATTCTCCTGAGTCTCAAGTGGTTGTGAGTGAATCGAACGATTGCATCTTTCATTCTGTCTCGAGATACCATCTTGACGGTTGCTTCAAAACAATTGACTTCCAATCCTAGGAAATCCATAAACATGTCGAATGATTTGATAACTAACTTCCCCAGTTACAGGCTGTGTCTGAATATTGTAGCCTACTTGTGGCTAAGAGCCTAGCTGTTATAGTTGAAACGAGAACGATAGTGGTTAGGAAACAGCCACTGGATGTAATCGTGACTGTCTTACATCCACTCGAAGTTTTTTCTGAGTTTGGTATGGATCATTCCGAGAACCAACTTTCGATGAGTTATAGGGATCTCGCTCAAGTAGAATAGTACGTTCGGCAGTTTATATTCTTTGGCCATTTTATTCAGTTACTCTCCGTCGGACATACGCTATGCAAACTCATACGGTAGAGGTTTTAGAAACCCTTCGTCGTAGGTTGCTTTGGGAGATCGAGAACGACTGCGTGCTTTGCTGTTGGAACTGGTCGCTATTTTGATTATCCTTTCTGGTTATTTCTTTGCCTATGCTTCGGGTTTGCTATTCTCTGACTTTTTTACTGATGCTTCTGAGTTGTTCACTTCGATGTCCATTTGTTTCTCTTTGGTTTACTCAGACTTTTCCTTCTCAACACTACCCAGTTTATTATCGGGTTGTTGAGTAGCAACGATAGTATTATTGGGCACTTGATCACTGGTGAATGGTTGTGTGGGCTCTGCTACTATTTGAGTCGAGGAAGGTTGAGCCTATTTGCTCTCTGCACTTACGCCATGGTGACCGTTTTGTTTGGGTTCAACTTCGATTTGGGAAGTGCTTTCCATTAAGATAATTAATGTAATTGTTTCGACTGGGTTCAACACTCTTAAATTACTGCTAACCAATTCCGATAGATTTAAAATGCAGGTGTGCAGTGACTTAGGTATTCAGTATGTTGTTTCAATATATTGCAATTAAGAGCATACTGCAAAATTATTATCTCAATCAATATCGATTATACAGTATTAATAATGGTTAGAATTCTTGTTTGTAAGGCATTCATCCGAATAGCCAAAAATATCTATCTCTATGATAATTGAAGAAGAGTTGAGCGCTTTAGAGATGTATCTACTGTTTATAAATAAATCATTTTAGCCTGTTGATAGTATTCTTATTGTTAAAATAATTAAAATATGTGTTGATTCAGACTAAGCCTACATCTATAATAAAAGCAAAGCAATTTTCGCACTTTCGCACTTTCCGTTTCATCTGTATCATGACTGAACATAATTGAAGAAACTCTTAGAATAGTAATTATACTTTTAATTTCTAGGCTTGTGTTATTAAATTAATACTTCCACTGGTTTTCATCTCATAAACATTAGGATTTTGACTTGATAAAGGTTGTCTCAATCCAGTTTATTAGAAGATTGAATAATTGCTTCAATAATTCTATTTTAATTGCTCGTAAGTGCTTCAAAAACAAAAAAAACAATTATCTGTCAGGGCAATTCTAACTTCAGATAAGGAAGAAGGTTATTCTAATCACATCCATCCATCATAGAAACACAATTAATTAAATATACAAAAAATCGTTTTAATCTTCCAAGATCAACTGTTCAATTGACAGATAAGAGCAGTGCCTCTTAAAGTCCAGAACTCAGGCTTCTCGTATTTGCTGCTGAGGTCGATTGCCAATATGAAGTTCGTGGACTGACCTGTTGTTGAAAGCACTCCCACTCTGTTGGATGTCTTGTAGCAGGGACAGTGGTAGTAGTTCTCCGGAGTTTCGTAATTCTCTATGGGTAGGAAATGCAGCACAGGCATTGCACATTCGATCTGATTCAAGTCTTGATCTACAAGAGAGTCGTGCTGACTATCCCATCGAGCTCCATCTAGGTACAGACCATAAATATATACTCCATCTTTGGGCATGGCTAGTTTCTCCTTTTAGATGTCTGTAGTTCTGTACTTAAAATTGAGAGTGTCGATAGGTATCCTGTATTTTCGAGCATGTGTTTGGAGAACCCCAGTTAGGAAGCCTTGAGGGAAGAAGAACCCACTCATCCAGAATGCGTTAGGGATGGCCTTATTGAACCAATCAGAAATAAATGTAACTCTCTCCTTCATATCCTTGTACCACGAAGCCAGAGGTTTCAACGAACTGTAGGCCACCTTCTTCCAGACACTGGGTACTAAGTTGTTTATGAGGGCAGTGTACATTTCGTCGAGTTACTGACTCATCACGACCAATCCCTTGATAGCCATCTCCAACTGCACTAATGTGTTCTTCATCACTGCCAGCAGGTTGTTAAACTTTAGCACCTCCTGCAACAAGAACGTTGTCAGGGATGGCAGGATGACTGAGTCTGTATTCTCTCCTTTGAGATGATCTCTAATGATGGCAGAGTTGATTTGCAGGGGAAGGTTGATGAGATTGGCAATTGTTGTGAGCACTTGTTGATCAGGAGATATCTCAGACGAACTGGAAGCAGTTGTCGCCTCTAGACTGAGAATAGTTGCCACCATTTTGTCTGACTCTTGAGCCATAAATATCAAGTTGGCATTTTAGTGAAGCCCGAACACCGCTGGGTCTTCCTGGTTGGGCAAGGTCTCAATCGACAGTCTGAAATCTTCGATAGTGTAGCAGTTGGGAATGAAATAGGCGTCACTGTCTGAGAAACAATATTTATCTGTTTGGACAGCGTCAGGAGTGTAGTACTTCTTAAGGATAGAAATGAGGCAAACTCTATCCCAGTCATCAGTCACTCTCCCTCCGTAGTTTATGTGGCCAGTCATGTAGATGAGTGCTTCCCAAGGAATGTCCTATCGTTCGTCGTTAAGGAACATCCTGAGTGTAGATATTGATATCTCTAAGTCCGATTCGTTGAACTCATATCTGATGTTGAAGCCAAGTGGACCGAATTTCCTCCTCTCTTGAATAACTGCATGGAAGAACGTCAAGCTGTACAGCATTTTCAGCCATTCTTTCTTTTTATGTGGGCAACTGTCAATCGTTTCTTCGTTGAAGTCTTGGAAGGATCTTTTCAAATTGGCTTTTAGTCCTCGAGGGGGTTCGATAGTGAGTTTAACACTGTTCTGGAGAATAGGCACAGGGAAATAGTCAGCCGGCATACTCGTTAGGAAGAGTCTGAACTCCATGTTATCAGTTTCTGTTGGTTACTGCATGTTTAATATTCTCTTTTATAAGTCTCCCATCCAACTTCTGGCCAAATGACAGTTCTGCAATAATACCCAGGATCCCTCTTTCCTGGATCTTTAAATAAGAATGTCGGCTTTTTTGCCTTGACCCTGACCCAATGATATAATTCCAATTTGATGTTATTTTTACTGAGCGAATCTGAGGATGGATGCAGTTGGGTCAGCTCCTTGGGAAAGTATAAATATTATTGGTGTTTTGAAGTCGCTTGCTGAGAATATCTTGTCGAGGGAGACTGTATGTATTTGCTCGTAGTAATTTCCTAACTACAACTGTACGTAATATCCGATATGCAGCATAAGTTTCTCCGGAGCCACTGCTTTAATTAACAATAGTTTGGTGAAGTTCGAGTTCAACTGTAGGGTCTTGATAGGTATGACTTCATTGAATATGTTGTCACTATCCAAGTAGTCCTTCATAGCCGTTAGGTTTTCCTTGATGCATGTCAGTAGATTGTTGAGTTAACTGATCTTTTGTGAAAGCACAGTAAGGAAGAACCAAGTATTCTGAGTGAAGTAGTTGGAATCTGCGTTGGGCATTGGTTATTTATAATCTTTGGGAATTATCCCAGGCCCTCTCAATAGTAAGCTCCATGCAGTTGGAGATATGAGCTTAGCTTGTCGTTTTATTCCAGCACAGATCAAGAAACTGAAAATTTTCTTATGTGATTCAAATAGACCGCAGGATACATCTGCGAACACTATTCTAGTAGCTTTTTCGTTAAGATTTTGTATTCTGAGTTCGATTATTTGGTTGGGTTATGCTTCATGAAGTGCCTGTCTAAACAGCTTTTTGAAGTATGACAGAGAATACTGATACATGGGATCAATTCCATTCAAATCTGTCACTACGAAGTATAGGATTGTGCCCCTAATAGCGACAGGAACGTAGATGTTACGGGAAGCATTTATCTTTTCCTATACCTGCGATGTGACTTATAGGTTTTTGATTATCTTTATGGAGTCTGCCTTGGATACTTCAAGTGTGTCAATCAGAACCACATCGTCCAATATCATGCCAGTGGAGACAGCCAGTAGTTCCAATATTTTATTCTGAGCCTCTTCTAAGCTTTTCTTGCTTGTGGCTATGCTGATCACAACTTCGTCACGTTGCTTCTCTATTTCAGGTTTCTCAAACTTCATGACCTAAGCCAATAATTGGTCTTGTAGCCCTTCGAAGGTAATGCTGAAGTTGACTACAGTGACTTTTATGAATATTTCTGGTAAGTAGTGAGGGTTCGAGAGTTTAGTAGTCATGTACAACTGGAATTTTGGGTCGTAATTTATGCGTTTCTCTCCTAACCTTATGAGTTTCATGTTATCGACCTCCATGATCTGCTTCTGGAGCAAAGGTTATATCGCGCTCTAAAGTGTCTACTACACATTCTCAATTAATACTGGGTAACCAGATTGGATCGCTGATTCCAGAGTCTTCAGATAGTAGGTGTCCTCAAAGCTTATTATTTTGAGTGAATTATCTTTTTCATGACGTTTCAACCAACGATTGGCTTCACCCTGAGGGTCAATTAGTAATGGCCATCGGATACACTTCTTGACAATTATAGCGTTGTCAACTGAGACACTATCATTCGGTAAGCCCTCCATTATCCAATCTCTT
>JAOXNN020098102.1:0-31388 GCA_028571205.2 Hydropsyche betteni | reverse complement strand
CCTCTGCTCTTTATGCGCTCCCGATACAATGAGAGTCGCGAGCGTCATTGTGACACACAGACAGACAGACAGACAGATATCCGCTATTATATATAGGGGATAATTTTAACATCAAATGAAATCCTCTCAATATTGAAAAAAAATTACGATTTGTAAATCTTTTTACATTTTGATATTTTCTATGAAATTAAATACCTAAAAGAAAACACCCCTTCGTATCGTTTTATATTGCCAAAACTCGACTGAAGAAATTGCAATCTCTCAAGGTTCATTCGAATTTTATACACTGGAACTGTCTTCTGTGACTATTTCAACAGATTTTATTAAATTCTTTATTCTTACAAGATTTCAAAGCAAAATTTTTTCGACTACATTGAATCTCATATAAGAAAATGTTCATTTTATGTAAAAGTATCAGTTAGTCATAACCTTATATACGTAATACTATTTTTCACTATGAAATTTGTAAGTATTATATATCTTTCCTAGTACATTTTCGTTTGCAGCATTAATGCATTTGACACTTGTACATTCCATCTCGCATTCAGTATGCAAATACTATATACAAAATATATAATTTTCAATAGATTGCATTTTTGTATATAACCACTTATAAAACGATATTACAGAATCGCTGATCGAATTTTTCGCCGCAGCGTAATTTCATCGCCGTCGTTTATTCTTCATATTTGATCGGGTTCGTGACGTCAAGGAATGTGAATAATATAAATCTCGAGAACTCACTCATACTCTTCGATAATAAAGTGATATTTTATCGTTAGAAATTTTGGATTTTATGAGCATCCTATTTTATGTTTCAGCAACCGATGTAGAAGCTCTAAAAACTATTGAGCTAATTAATATCAGCTGAGCAGCTCAACGCCGAGCAAACACTGATAGTGGTTGTTATGTTACAAGTTTCCGACAAATTGTCCATTTAAAAGCAATTTATTTTATTTTTAGGTCACAACCTCACTGACGATATGTAAAATATGTTCGTCTTGTATTCGTCATATTCCTCGTAATTAAAGTATATGTATTATAAAATAATCCGAAAAAGCGTTCACTTACTTATATTATATAATACTTTATGTAAACACTGGCTTAGGATAAGATGAACTGAAATGACTTGTTATGATAAATTTAAAATTTATTTTTAAATCGGATGAAATCGAGCAGTTTTTAAGGAATTTATTTGTTTTTTTTTTTTCAACAAAGCCAAAAATACAATTCGCAAATGTGTTTTTCCATACGTCAAACGACGTATTTGTTATACATGAGAAGAAAATTACATTTTTTTTTTGCGAAGAAACTTCGATTTTCGCTTTCGAGCGAATGAATGTGTAATGTATTCAAACGAAATGTATTTTTCCTAACGCGTTACTCTAAAAGATATGTTTTCCATTTTCATTTTCTTACGCAAAATTCACACCTCGTTTGACCGTGCGACACGTGTACATAAATATCGGTAGTATGCTCTTTTTAATCTCGCATCCGTCCTTTCCACTGCATAAAGTATTCTTTTTTTACGACCCCACAAGAAACCTGTATAACATATCTATATACGTATGGCTGTTTTTTTTTTTCTTCATTTCCCTGACCGGATTAAACCACGAGTTCCAGATAATTTAATCGGGACATGGGTTCACAATAAAAATAGAAGAAATTGAATAAATATATTTATCTCTTTCCACACACTGAATTTAAAGCATACACAAATCCAATTGCACAAGATGAGTCAATTTCTTTTCAAAAACCTTGTTGATGAATATGAAATGTAATTTAAGACGACGCTTCTTGAATGAGAAAATGACACGTATTATATAATAAATTTTACCAAGTGATAATTAAGAAAATCTAATTTCAAAACACGCGAGTTTCTTACATGGAAAACGAACATAGAAGGTAAAATTTAATTGAATTCAAATATAAAATTCGATTTCGAGGCCGAATGTATAACGTCGCTTTAATCGTCATAAATATTACAAACGTATCAAAGGTACACACAACAAGAATAATCGTCGGATTTGAATTCAAATTGTTTTTTTATAATGTACGTGAACATATGAACACGCAGTATATTAAGGAACATTTTGAATTTCTAAAAATGAATTCTGCATATATGTGTGTGAAAAAAATTTTATCTTGAAATCTATTTTTACTGACTGTGGAATCCGTTGCTTATGCTGATACGCAATTTTAATTTAACACACAAAGAACATTAGAAACGAGCTTCGTATTCTAATTCAACCAGCCAGGCCGAAAATGCGAAAATTTTCAATTTCGTCAAATTTCACGCCAATTGCGTCTCCACGTAACATGTAATAGGTACTATACATATAATTGTGTTGTATTCAGAACTCGAATATTTATATTACAAATGATAGAAAAATCTATATCTTTGCATAGCAACGTCCTCCAATTACCATTTTCCACGAAACAAATATTTCATTAAACATTTTTAGATCGAATTGGGCGTGATAGATCGAATCGTTTTCATTGTATTATTTTGGTTATAATTTTGCATGATATCTCTCTGAATTGAGCCAGTTCATGCTTGTCTGATTTCTGAAATTTTTCACATTAAAAAAATTACATTAACTGAAGTGTTAATAATTTGATGGCAGTGTTCTGAACACGCATACGATATGACTATGTACCACGAATCATTCAGTCGACAGTGCACAACATAATAGCAGATGTTCGTTTCGTTTTCGAAAATGGGGTTGGCTTCCGTTGAAAAGTATACTCGCCGAGAAAAAATGTAACTAAAACAAAAGATGAAACTGCGGTGTTCGCATTGAAAACGGTCCGCAAATAAAGCAGCTGCTATTCTTCATGCCAAGCTCGACGTAGAAATGAAGCAATTTGTAGAACGCTCGAAATCCTCGACCGACGCATGTAAAGTCTGTATAATTGGCTAGATTCTTTTCTGAATATCGTTCGACAGCCTAATGATAGCCATTGTGTTAGACGGATTGTTAGTGAAATCCGACTGTCGAAAGATTGCAATCGCCGATGTCTGTGTTTCGTCTAAACAACTCTTTTCTGGTATTACGACATCCATTGCGTTTGTAAAATATGGTTGAAAAATATTTTAATTCGATTCTCAATATACAAAAATAAAAATCATTCTCCGATTACGAATTCCATTGAATCATTGTCACGACGATAAATAATTTCTATTGACGAAGTAGTTAATAATTTACGATTGAGCGCGCATTTAATGTAATGAATCGGAAGTACAAAAACATTTCGGTTGAATAATTGGCATCATTTTTAATTTCGCTAATTATTTCGAAACAATATCGAATTTGTTCCGACTAAAGAAACTTATTTACATTTCATCGAAGTCTAGAATACTATAAACACAGATTAAGGTCATTACAATTAAAGAAAAAATACATAAAATATATTTATAAAAAAACAATTTTTTCAATCTACATTTACCTTAAAATTTTCAATTATTCCGCTTCTTACTTAAAATTTAAACAATCAACATAGGTTATTTTTTTCTCATTTTTATGCTTTAGAGTTTTTCAATCTTAAATTAGTTAATATTTGTAAAGTTTTACCAAATCCAATTAATTGAAGACCAAAAAAAGTCGTTGCTCCTAATTAGGAGTCGTGGCATGAAATGAATTGACGGAGGATTCAATATAAAATACGAGTCTATTTTTATTGGGAATAAATCTATAATTCGCATATCTTCTACATATACAATATATAAAAATGTATATTTGTTTGTTTGTTTTTTTGTTTGTTTGTTTGTGTGTTTGTTTGTTACCATTTCACTCCAACACCAATCGACCGATCGCCATGAAAAATGGCATATTTATGTATTTTTTGTGGAGAAGGTTTTTAGCATCATTAAAACAGGGTGAATATATTTCCCGGAACCCAAAACGGGACGGTCCGCAAAAAAATATTCCCCCACCTTTACAAAATAAATATTTTTTTGTCGAGAAGGTTTTTGTATCATTACAATAGGGTGACCATATTTCTCAGAAACCAAAACGGGACGGCCCGCAAAAATTAAATTAAAAAAATAATTTGATTTAAAAACTTAAGTCCCGAGCAACGCCGGGTATTACCGCTAATAATATATAAAAAAAACTAGCTTGAATCGAAAGAATTTTTATTGTCATGTAACACGCAATTCAATCGCGTCAGATTTTTATATAAACTCGTAAGACGTATTACTTTAAACATCACCGTTTCGAAATGGATATCAAATATTTAGGATTGAATCGAAAAGAACTTTATTCTACCTTTATCACTTTTTGTCCCATAAAAATCCTTTTTCCGTTAGCTAGATAAAGAACAAAATACCTTGTAAGGTACATTTTTTCCCGAAAGGACTCTCATCTCCTCTCCGCAAATTATTTATAATGTCAGACATTCGTCAGAACACTCCGAAGAAATGTAACTGAAACGATTCAATCTTAAAAAAAGGGAAGCATTTATTCTTCGTTTAGAGGTTGTTAAGAAAATGTAAATTCAATGATGCGAGAACATGTGAAATCTGGAGTGCTTTTGGGATTGTAAAAATCCGATATCGATATCCATATGCTCGAAAACTGTCGTGATATTTTGTTTTTCAAAAAGGTTTTCAATTAAGCTTCATATTCTCGGTTTATTCATAGCTTATTAATATAAGGTTCAATAATAATATCAAATATTATAAAATGAAGAATAAATTTCATTTATAAACTTTTTATCAGTGAATCTTAATTTGAATCAAATTGAATCGATTTTTTCTCCTATTACTTTTAAGAAACTGAATAAGGTTTTCGGAACGATTTTTAAGACAATCTTAATTTTTTTTAAATAAAAACAGTTTTGTTTAATATGAATAAATGTTACATATGTTCATTATGCTACGGTAATAGGTAATTATCCCCTATCCCCTATCCCCTATATATCCCCTATATATAATAACGGATTACTGTGTGTCTGTGTGTCTGTATATCTGCGTTTCTGCGTGTCTGAGTGTTCGAATGACGCTCGCGACTGGCTTAGCCTATATGACGTCTGGTGACAGTAACAAACGAACTATTTTGATTCTAACAATCAAATATTCAAATTGGGTAAACATTTCGGGTTCACACAATTGGGTTTCAATTGGGTTTTGGGTTTCTTAACAAATCCACAGCCGATGTTATTAATATCGGGCCTATATACTAGTAATAGAACCTATGGTAGTATATACTTGTAGTAGGGCCTATATACTAGTAGTAGTCACAAATAACATTTCATAATTAGCAAAATTTCTTTCGTTCGGCGATTAACATATAATAATCAAACGTGAATGTATTTTCTGGGCGAATAATTTATACTGAGGTACTAATATGTATATTCAGAATTCAGTATGAGTTTACAATATTATGCAAAATTAACGGAATTACAAATGTTAAAATCACATGCGAAATTAGAAAATGGCTTCAATTTCAAAATAAAAAATTCTCAATACGAAAGGAATGAAAGAAGCTTATGTTTTATGCGAAATTCAATTTAATAACGAACTTATCCTTTGCACCTGAAATACAATATTTTTGTGGTATTTTATTTTGATCTTTTTAAAATTTACGAAACCTCATTATCGAAAAACCCCATAAAAAAAGTGAACTCCTACTTATATAACAAAAAAAACACAACCCTTGTGTAATATATTTAAAGAAAATATTTTTTTATCATAGGCCGTAGCACATATTCAGAATATGCTGGATATTCTGCTCATATTCTTTATTATTTAATTAAAAATATGATTCTCTATTTAAACACATTCTTGTTATTAAAAATAACATAAATCGCATAGGGCTTAAACTGAAAATATTATTTCGATCAGTATTTCAGTGGAAAAATTCCTTATGACTTAATATCCGCTTTAACAAATTATGAATAAAAAAATCTCTTTGGAGATATATTATATATTTTCTTGACTTTTTTTCACCACATCCATTAACGATGTTCTTATGTCACTGATCCTTTGATCAATGTGCCCTTAAAAATAATAATTCGTTATAAAACCTAAGCCATTGTTCAAATACATTGTTCTTTGAGCCGATTTATATAAAACATTTATTAACGGAGCATAATTCAAATAAAAATATAACTTTAAAGCTATGTAGTATTTTAAAAGTCAAAACTCGAGATTTTTAATTAAGATTAAGTCCGTAGTAACTTTTTGCGAGCTTAACTCCGTTTTACAAGTTTGTAATTTAAAGACTATTGAACCAGTTGACTTCTTAAAACCCATAAAATGAAAGTTCTAGAGCAAATTAACATTTCTATAAATAATCGAGATAGGCATTACCTGAAACATACGGATCCTGTTGATAAAATAAATGAGATCGTATGATTTTTTCACCTTAAATGTTTCTCAATTTTCTACCTTCATCAATTTCGCGATGGGTAATAAATTTCTATATGAGCCGTCACTCATAACTATTTCGATACAATCCATCATGTGTGTTCTCTGAGACTGTATCGATAACGCACATATGAAATTAGGTTAATATGATTGAAAATCTACTTCAAAACTCCCTATATCGAAAAAAAAAATATATATATATAAAGTATGTAATTATTCAATATTTTTCTTATTCCATCACCAATCAAAAGTATTTTTCAATAAATAATTCATATCGCACAATCACCATTCGAAATTGACCATTTGTTTTCTGTCCATGGAGAAAAACGTGCGGAAAATAATTTATCATTTCCTTTTCTTTATGTGCACATACAGTGGAAATCTTAGAAAATTACGAAAGAAACAGCAATATCTTAACCGGTGAAATTGTTGCTGTACAAATAATAATAAAATTAATTAATATTCGGAACTATAAAACATATTTCTCACAAAATATATTGAAAAAAATGATCCATATTATAAGCAAAAATACTGAATTCAATTATTCGATAATATCCACCAATCAAATAATTCGTGCGATAAGTTTTAAAAAGGACGGTATAGCTTTTGTATGATGTAAAATTCTATGAATAATATCAATAACATTATAATGGAAAATTCGTAGTAAAATCATAAGGGTTTTTCACTTTATCGTGATGATAAATATCTATTTTCAAACGGGGGGTAGTTTTTACCATGGAACTGTGTGTGAACATTTTTCTAATATTACGATTCGTTGGGTAGAGGATGGAAAATATTGTAAATGTCGTTTTGTGAACGACTTTTAATGATGCGAAAAATCACTATGTTGACGTCGGTTCCAATGAAACATTGTTGAACTTTTCTAGAAAAACTCTCATGTACTCAATAAATTACATTTTATTTTATCAATATGTATAAAGTGCAAAATTACGAATTTAAGAATTACAGAATATAGCGTAAAGCGTGTGAATATGTAACATTTATAATATAATTACCGAATTCCGAAAAAGGGATAATTTCAAGAATTCGACATATTAGACCCATTATCATTCCTATATTTTAGAATAGAATCCTTAAATTCCTTCACGAATACTTTGAATATAATTGATTCCATCGTCCCTTGGGTTAATTCTACGGTAACATTAATTGGGTAAAACGGCTTTGCCATAACTATAATTATATTTTATTTCGTAAAGAACACCAAATCATGTTTCTTATGTCCAGTCATAACACTTTTATTAGACATTAAAAAAATTTAAATAGAGCTAATTCTTATTTGTTTACATATTATATTGTATTAACTTGAAAAAATAACAATATATCAATAATAAAAAAAAGGAAAAATTGGTTAATTAATTTTATCATTGTTCATTTTAATTAAACTAAAGAAATTTCTTCGTAAAATTCGGCAAACGGGACGTAATGACAACGAGACCATAGCAGAATAAAATAAGTCGTTGAAAATGGAGAGCAATTTTACATTTTAATAGCGCACACAAAAATATAGGGAGTAATCTAAAATGGAAAGATAAGGTGTACCACTGTAGCAGTTCGTAAACTTTATAAATCGAGAAATTAAAATTATTTCCCAGCAAAAGTTTTTTCCTTAGATATAAAATTTAATAAACACAAATGGAACAAAGATGGAAATTATATGCCTATTATTTTAATCGAATTTTATACTTAAGATATGTTCAATATGCAATAGAAAAGTTATCTTCAGAACGAAAATCGATTTTCGCTGGATAAAAGGGAGCTTTTGTAATTTATTCAGGATTGACGAAATTTTTAAATTCGCTCTTATTGAATATTTTACAAATTCAATTAAAGTAATCTCGACTTTCTCTTTTCAGTATTTTTTTTTTCGTAATAACAAAAATATAATTTTTTTTGTAATTTTTACAACAAAATTTAAAGTACAAAAAGCAACGAAATTTTTTTTAGAGAATTTGTACCTGAGAGCAAATTTGAAATCAGATAAAGCGATGGCCACAATGCAAATTGAACTAATAAAAAGTTGACTGATATTATTGTATGAGTATGATATTGTAAGTGCATTCCCCCTAACGATATCAAGTTGAAAGCCCCTGATTTAACGTTAAAGGAAATGAGAACCTTTCAACATAAATCCAAACTCAACTTAACATTTAGATCGTTATTAAGATAAATTAATCACTGTAATAGTGAATAATTTCACTAACCACTTACCCACAAATACAATACATTATACATGTATGATATATATTTTGTTCATAAAATCACGCCATGAGTTCACATATTTTCATCAATAATATACGAGTTATATGCAAAATTATATCGCAATCAATTTCTGCATATACCGCAAAACGACTGTGTTTCGAAATTAATTCGAGAAATCCCCAATCAAATGACTTGACTAACAAATCGTGGAATATTTCGTTGCGGTGTCGTTCCAATTTGTTTCTTATATACATTTAATGTGAGTGTTACGAAAGTAACAAGAACCGCATGTAAAGAGGCTTTAGATGTTTTATTATATAAAATAAATCTAAAAAAGAATGTCATGATTTTACGTCAAAGAATTTTTTTTTAGGAGAAGATTATATCGTTTATTTTACATTATACTTATAAAAAACTATTTTAAATTTGTTTACAATCAATATAGTATTTATATTTTTACAGAAACTGTATAATGAAAAATACTTTATGAAACTTTATCAAGAGTTTTATCTGGTTTAAATTTAACTAAAACTTTTCTTTTTTTTCTTAATTTTATTCAAATATACACGATATGCCTAGTATAATATATAATAATATAACTATTATACATATTTCGAAAATCAGTAACAAATTTTTTATTTTCTAATTTTTTTCAAAGTTATCAGAACGTCTAAAAAAGTGAAAATATCTTCATAAATATTGAGATTAAATTGTTTTCTAAAATACTTTTATCTCTATTCTAATTTCTCTAATACAAACAAAAAAATAAATATATGGAATCTATTGACACAAATTTCTACTCCTACTTGAAATGATCAGCTAGATTTTCAATTTGACAATCTCTCATTTAAGATGATACTACTTAATGAAAGTTTTTGCCTGAAGCAAAACATACAACCTTTGAAACAGTTCGCGTGATTCAGAGTTAATCCATAAAGTTTCGATTGCGGTTTTGTTTCTGCGTCGATTTGACGAGCTTTTGCGGTGTTTGCTATACAAACAAAACCACGCCCGTATTTTTTTCCATTTTTTCTTATTTTACTTTGCTTAATGAGTTAGATTTAGTACGAAATTAACCCAAAAGGAAATTACGTTAACACTACCTTTCGGCAACAATTTATAGTTTGCAAATCCGGAATATATTCATCAAGGCTTTAATGAGTAGATGTGGTACACATTTGCACTCGATTTATACCGATTTTTGCAATATTTTAATTAATCAGCTTTGAGTGAATATTCAAGTTACAGGCCTTCAAATAGGCAGTTTATTTTCGCGTATATTCAATAAGCGGTGTACTTTGTCGATTTAATGAAATAATAATTACGAAATTCGATTAATTTGAACGGCGATATTTATATTTGAATCTAATTATTCCTTTCTTTATGCCATCAAAGACTTAATTGAATTCTTAATAGATTTTCATTTTCAATGAGTGAGTAATTACTGGGAAAAAAATGTTTTTGGACTAGAAGCATTCTGTTGTGAGTTTTCTATGATACGAAAGAATTTTATTGAGCTTTTGTATTATTATATACAATCATATCATATATTATATTTTCAATCGTACCTGTAATAATAGAAAACTTGTTTTGGTATTTTTGTTTCATGTCAAAATAGAATCCAAGTAATAGATTTTTATTCAAAATTTCATATTAATATCAGTCACATGTATATTCTCGTCGTTTATGAAAACGCACGTCAATGATGGTGATCTGAAAAAAGCAAACTAATATTACGTTTTTGCCCGCGGCTAAATAGAGAAAAACGCGGATTGAATTTTGAAAATATTGAATGCTTTTGATCTATATTCGAAGGTTGAAATATTAAAAATTTAAGTTCTTAAAGTTAAATATATAATAATATTTGCTTCGAGTAAAATCCGATGCGCTTTGCGGAAAAGTGATTACGTTGGGGAAAATGTTTCAACTTTAATTTCAAGTTTACTAATTGCTTCCATATTTCTTATCTTCATTAAATTTTTCTTCACGATCTTTTTAATTGGTTTTATTAATTATTTTATTTTTTTAAGAAATGTAACGTATACTTTCTTTACAAATAACAATTTAACAGTGTTATATTGTTTTCAGTGTTTCGAAAATATGTTAAAAAAATAAAGGATTCAATTATTAAAATTATAATTAAATTTCTCAAAAAATTTGGAGACTAGTAAATTACTCAAAATTATTATATATAAACACATTGATAATTTCATGAACAAATAGCTAACCCATGCTGCAGCGATACGCTGCATGGAATGTCATTATAAAATATGATGATTCAAGTCGCGGAGATGGTGAAGGTATAACTACTCGATCGTCTCGAATTGGACATTTAACCTTTTGACTCAAAAATGAGAGTTAAACCTCTCATTGATGAGACGATTCCGAAAATGGTTCCGATGTCTCACCGTACGAATTATACGTGCCGACGTCGCGATTATTGTGACAACTATTTCGTGAGGTCGTCGACGATTGGCACACCAGAGCATTTGCGTTTACGAGTTTGAATCGGTCTTCCTCCTTTCCCACACCTTTAACTATTCATAAAAATGACATATCAAAAAAAAGACCGCCTACAAAAATCTCGCTGTGTTATGGCAGCCGTTGTCTCGTCATGTTCCTACATATGTGGAAAATGGACTAGTCCAGATACCACCGATCAAATACGAACACATGAATTCATGAACAAAGAAAGCTACTTTCGAGATAAGCTTTTCCGCTGAAATTTGCCGAACTTTTTAGAAATAATGTTTGGTATATTGTATAAATTCAAATCTATTTTATTATTTAGATCGATTATTAGATACAATGAATGCTTTTAATTTAACTCGATAAACATAAACCATTTCAAAGGCATCGTTTTCAAACTAAGAATTCCCTGATAAGGTACATACTGATGAAACGAATTTGTATTCATATATCGGATTTGCAACAAACTATGCATCAGATTATGCAAACATACAACTGAACTTGTGAAGCAAAATTGGATGATTTACACACCAAAGGACGTCTTGCAGCATTATGTAGACTTAAGCAGTATATCTTGGCGACTTACAAGGCATTTTTTACCGATTTTTCACGGTGAAACCTGGTTTGTATTGGCTGCAAGATAAGGCAAGCTGTCTATAAAGTCAGCTTCTGTTCGATTTATTTTCATTTCATACGTCAAAGGCTTACGAACAGCCATCTTATCCGGCCCGCCTTTGCGGATTCTTCGAATTCGCTATTTGACCGATATAGACGTTGCCGGAAAAGACGGCCGATAAAGCCAACGATAGTGAGTTGCCGTGTTGTTGAATTGATCGAATAGCATTATATAGACAGTAAAATACTGATGTCATAAAAATAATACAAGATATTCTCGGAGGAAAAGTCAATTGTGGGGGTGAAAAGTTAACGGCACGATCATGTTTCCGCTCGATCATTAGAAACTTGGAAAATTATCGTTGAATAATTTAACCGTTAGTTCAGTGTTATTGACAAAAAAGGTCTGACGAAGAAAAATTATGTTTTTTTATTGTATAAAATGTACACATCCAAATAAAGAGACGAAAATATTCTTCATAATATCATTCTATTATAATATATTATATTATGTTTTCATGATGGATACCCTAAGTTTTATACGATAAAGATTACTCGAATTTTCTTACAAGATTTTTTGTTTTTCCAGCTTCGCACGATTTCTAAGTATTTCGAGAAAAATTTGGATTTCGTTTTGTTTTATCAACGCACGCGCGTCGTTTCGAAAAAATGTAATTTTCCACGCAAATCTAACCATTCGATTCTGAATAGATTCAAATATATTATACATTTGTCTGAATTTTACCATTAACTTAATTCAAATATATTTAATAAAATTTTATTTCTTCTTTAATTTATATAATACAATATTGAATGGGTTATGATAATTTGATCATAGATTTTCGTGATGGAAAAATTAAAAGAAGATCAGCATTAAATTTTATATTTTTCAATGGACCATCTTTCGGCCGGGTTTCGGAAATTACCTCTCAAATCTAAGCCTTTCCTGTTTTTTTTTTTGTGAGGAAGTCGCACTTTCCGGTGTCATAAAAAATAAACTTTCTCTACGGAGCACGAATAAAAATTTCACACATCTGCTGAGTCAAACTGCTTAAAAGTATACAGAAAATAATTTTTTTTTTACATAAACTTGCTTTGATATTTGAAAAGAAATTTAGTATGAAAAATTAACTAATGTTTCTACTAAATTAATAAAAATGCTCATGTTTTTTTCTCAAATAACTATTAATGTAAATTAATAATAAATCCATATAAAAGTGTTCTATAATATGTAAAAATAAGATTTTAGATCTTTTCTACGTACATATAAATATTGACCTTGTATTCCAAGAAACGTTTTTTTTAGCAGCTCGTGTTTTTACTTATTTTTTTACGAACTTTTATTAGTTTTTTGAGGATAAAATTGAAAGCAGTTTTTTTCATTTATTGATTCTAAATAGTTTTTTAATAAAATACAACACAAAGAAGCAAATTTTACTTGTTTTCTATTTATTTGCTCTTTTTTGGTGTATGAAATCAATTTCCCCTACGAAATGGAAGCTTTTGCTACAACAAAAACTTTTTTCTTCCATGCACATACGAATACGAATTTTCTGTCATAAACATATACCGGACATGTATTTGACATGGGGTATATTATTATTTTTTGTACTTTGTAACTAAGCATAACATGTTCTTTGTGGTCAAAATATGTTTCCACACAATAATAATTTTCGGCCAACAAAACACTAATCAGTATTCATATTAATTAGCATATAAACTGTCATATGGAAAAAAACGATAAATTAAGTTTAAGCAATTTAAAGCTTTAAACAATTTTTATTGTATAACAGCTTTTTCATTATTTGATGGTCATAATTAATCGACATGAAATTTTGGATTTTAAATAAAGTAAACCGATTCCCTTATTTCAAAACCACTTATATTATAATAAGGTAACTATTAATTTTGCATTAATAGCTTTCCGTCTATTTATATTTTTATTATAGCTATCCATATGTATTTATTCGACTCAAAAATATAAAAAAAAATTATCCAATCACTTTAATGTTTCTTAATGCAATATTACATCAAAACTTTATGAATGTCTGCTTGATAGATTGAATATATCCTTTTTTTAATATAAATATTGAAACAAATAAAAAATTGTAAAGATTATGATTTTTTGTGAAGTAACGGTAAAACAATAAATTCGGTGGTAAGTGTTTTATTTGTCTACGTTCGTAAATAACTTCTGATAATGTCGTTTCATATTTATACGTGATATTATATATCACTCTTTTTCTTATCTGTACTCATACGAATAATTAAAGTATAGTCTTCTCCCGAAAATATTAGATTATATCCCAAATTCAATTATACGTCCTGGCGATTAGTCAGAATTTCGACAGAAAATTAAGGAAAAAAATTACGTATAGAAGATACTTTTCTTATGGTTAAACAAATAAAACTCGTTTATTGATAAGTGTTAAACTGAAACGAGCATGTGCTACATTTACTATCCCATTTTTCTATTTTATATCTAAGAAATAAAACATTTTATGAACACATATTATAAGAAAAATATTAGCCGTTTCTAAGCTCATATTCGCAATTTGTGCTTCATAAAATTCAATACTATCTCGAAATTGATATTGAAGTAAACAACCGAAAAAAATCAAGGCGGACCGTTCATAGTGTTTTGAACACTCGATTACGAATCGCTAACTAATCAGTTATTTATTATATGTTTCTCGTCTTTCGGATAATTAATTGCGTCCAAAACAAAAAAAATACCATATGTTGCCAACAAAGCAAATTAATATCGCATCGCATTTTATTAAACGAATTCGCTTCCATTGTTTTCGAACTAACCGAATCCGATCAAATGTCGAAATCAAAAACGACGCGTGAAAGTTCGAATCGATTCGATAAATTTTGTTTTATATATTATATTTAGCCAAAATGGAAACTGTCAAAAGTATGAACAATGAAATTGATGCTCAAAACATTTTTCAGTCACGTTTTGCTCAAGCTAGTATTATAAAAGTATTTTCTTATACATGACGCAATTTTTCTCATCAACAACTTACAATATGTTTTCACGTACGCAAGCTTAACCCAACATTTTGGGGTAAAAAATAAGAGTTATTTCACAGAAAGTTTTTCCTACTTGTCTTCGGTTATAAAGTACCTTTTTAGTATTCGACCTGAATGCTTCAAATTGAGGAGACTCGCCGTCAAAATTTAAAATAGCTGAAAATATCAGTGATGCGTCAATGTTTGATGTGCGAATATCCAAAAGTCCAAATATTAGCTTCTAAAGATAATGAATATCTGAAATATTAAGAAGAGAAAATATGACACACTAAACAATCGGCGATATTAAAAAAAAAAAATTCGAAAATATGCATTTTATGTAATAATAAAATTCTATTTTATGATTTTTTTAATCAAAATAATTTTACTTGTTGAGTTGATAATAAATTTCACATTAAATGTGTATTATATTTTTTTTATGTTAAAATTTTTACTTAACTTAACTTCTTTAATAAATCTTTTTTATCATATAAAATATTCTTCATTCCCGTTTTTCCATCGACATAGCCTACATAAACTTGAGTAACTTCTTTTTATATATTTTTTCGTGAAATGGGGAGTTTTTTATGATCATTTAAGAAGCATTAAATTACGTGATCTTGTTTCCTTATTCCTTGAGAAAAGAAAACATCCAAAAAGTTCAAATTAAAGATTACTCAAGACATGATACCAATGTTTTGTTCTATAACACCCAACATCAAACGTTAGAGTTAAACCTATAGTTTCGTTGAAGATTTTTTTCTGTATTTGTTGATGGAAAAAACGTGAGAAAGCTTGAACAATCTTTTGATGCTTTTCCACGCGATTTTTTTTCGATTACGTATTATTAGACTGAAGATTTCCACGGAGAACTTTTAAATTAAATTTCTCGAAAACAGAATTTTTTCCATATGGAGCCGCAAAGTGCTTTTACAGTAGCTTAAGTTCCACCTTGCTTTGAACGACTGAGGCGAGAAAATGCAGGAATTTAAATGCACACAAAGCACGTGAAAAGTGCTACGACTTGAATACGCAGGCTGAATTTGGACAAGGAAACGAACGCAATCTTTCGATCAATTTTTTCCTTTATGCAAAACCGTGTTTGTAAAACGTGATGTGTACTTGAGTACACAAAGTATCACACACATGTGGCGGGGAAACGTTGTGTAATTTTTATATTTCCATGCGGAACATGTAAAAAATATTTCGGTCGCAAAAAGATACAAACACAATAATTCCTGGCAGTGTTTTGTTTATGGGCACATGCGTCCATAACGTAGGAAAATACTATAAAGGAATGTTGGAAAAATACTAGGAGCGTGTTTTTTTATGAATAAATAAAGATACTATTCTCGTAAAAACACAGAGTAAAATTTTTATACAAAATCAATGCTAAGAACCCATTTTTTAATCAATGATTGCTAAAAACCAATGATTTGGAAAGAATATTCAAATTTTTAAAAACTTTGTGGGATATTTCAAAGGTATAATGAATATATTATTTAAAAATGAAATAAATTAATAAAGTTTTTAAATATTTATCTTGATTTACATACTTATAAAAAATACTTGTTAATAAATTTTTCATGAAAATATTTATAAGGAAACCATTGTAAATAAAAAATTAAAAAATATTAAAATTTATAAAAAACCTCCCATTTTCAATATTTAAATATTAATTGATTCAAAATATCAAAGAAATTTTTTCGAAAACACCATTAAAAGATCCCGAAAAAACCCGAGACTTATCCGACCTCGAATACACCCACTGTGTTGCGCCAAATACAAAAAATCAAAATATTCCACTGCGATATTAATAAAACGAACCCACGATCCACTATACGGAATAAATGTACCCGGAACAACAATAATAATAAAAAAAAACAATAGCTATCCGATCCCCGAGGCGATACGGGATGATTGTGGAAAGCGAATTTTCCGACGGCGGCTTTCCCCCGCGGAAAATCGATAAGCGTGACGACACACACAGTCCTCTAATTTATGCCGAACTCGTCGGGCATAAATTACCAAAAAAACCATAACAGTCCCCATACGCGGGTAAAAACCTTATGGTCGGCGATCGACGCGATATAAATTACGATCGCGTTGTTACTTTGCGCCGGCGGCCTTATCGGCGGGGAGCGTTCTGAAAACGCCCCTGTGATTAATTGGACGTGTCCTAATCCTGTTAGCTCGTCTGAAAATATGTATGATAAAAGGGGGCTGATCAGATGGGAAAGTCGGATTTCAGTTTGGTTCCATGGATCTAATTAAAATTGAATTTTTTAATCCTGCGCCGTTCAGTTTCGAAACGATCGAGCGCCGTAGCCCGATTTCCGCGCTGTACAATTGGTCGAGTTTTTCATTTTGTATTTTTTTTTTTCGCATCGAGTTTTTAGCGACTGTCGTTCGTTAGTGTTAAGTCAGCGTGAAAAAAGAAGTGGATTTTTGAATATTTTTCAAATTTAGGTGCTTTGAATCCGCTTGCAGAAATTTCGAAATATGGGTCGTGCCAATTAAGATAAAAAATATGGAAATGATTCATTTTTTCAGTATCTATAACAATTTTTTATTGGAGCATAATTTTTATTTAAATTAATTTCGATTAATTACGCATTCACTTATTATGAATAATTATCATACAATTACTTTCTTTAAATAGAATTAATGTTTCAAACGAAAACTTCAAATATTATAAAATACTTAACTACATATATATTATAATATTTTCGATCACACATTGGATAGAACGACAAGAACCACAACCCATCTATCAAACACACCGCATCTTGCGATCGCGAAACCACAACTTATCCGCGCACCACTTACAAACAAAAACACACCCTTGTATCGTTAAGCTTTAAAAATATTCGCCTAGCGAGGGCACTAAATTCCGGACATTGTCGTTTTTAAGAATTTTTTTAACAGCCACCGACAGATAGAGTGTCAGGGCGATTTATGGCCATCGTTTCCATCCGAGCCATTCATCGTTCCTGTAACGACTAGAGTTTTTACGAGATGCGCCTCTTTTCAACCTAATCGAATCCTTTACGGTCGAAATCCTTTATCTACGGAGTTGGTATTGAGAAATTTATATAACTTATATAGAATGAGTTCAATTCCTAGATTCTGGTCTGAATAATTGAGAACAAATGTAATAGAACGATGGAAAGTTTCGTTTGGTACAAAAGGATTTTCCGCTCGTATTTGTACGTGAAATGTATGGGAATGAACTTGCACGGTCCGCTGTCATATTTCCGTTTACGGTTTGTAAACTTCGTATAGTTCTGATAGAATTAATTAAGTGTTTATGATCAATTAGCCGTTAACAGTTTCAAACTAGGCTAGTCGTGGAGCTGGGAATTTAACTGTATACTTAAAGGGAATCTTTATATTATTATATATAGTGGGAGGTTTGAATGCGGAAATTTTTTTGTGGAAATTTGGTGTGATGTGTTTGTTCTACAACAGATGCTGACAGAGATGGATAATTTATCGAGCAAATTAATGGGTTCATTTTCATGTACAGGAATACTTTGAATAATATTGTCTCGTATTATATTTGGATATTTCACTTATTATTTGTGAAAATTAATCGAAAAAATAATATATAGAAACGAAGGATCACAAAAATACACAAAATACAAATTTAATTTATTAATTTAGATTTTTTTCATTAATCCTTAAAAAAATAGCAACATTTTTCTAGTATTCAAAATTTAATAACGTCAGAAAAAAATGATAATCATGACGTAACAATTAAATTACATTTTAGTCTGGGATAAATTTACAAACCAACTACGTTAATAAGCACAAATTTGTTGATTGATATAATTGATATCGTTTTCATGAGAAATATCCAAAATTGTGACGAACGACCTCCCGTTTTCAATACCATTCGAAAATAGTGATACGAATCGGCAAGAGCGGAATGATATTATTCAACTTTTAATTCCATGGGGATTTAGGAAACGTATAAAGTCAATTACGAAGATCCTCCGAGAATAAATTTACTCCAATAAATCAAGTGAGTTGGAAAACATTCGTTCCTCACTTCACCACAAGTACGTATTTGATTGGGATCAATTAGCATTATTGTATAAAACATAAACTTCCTCGTAGATTATCACTAGTTTTCTTTTTTTAAATCTGAATCTATAATATTATAAGCGTTTATGTTCAAACGTCGTCAGATTATAAGCAATTGTCGTTCCATGAATTTTTATTCAATTGACTTCTTTTATATGATACGACTCTAAAATATAAAAGATCTGCCGTTTAATATAGATATTATATATGACGATATTTCAATAGAATGAGAAAAATGATTATCTGATTGAATTAACCTCAAGTCGAAGATGTCTTACTTTAACACCTATAAATTGAGGATCAAAATTAATTAAAATTCTGTTTAAAGAAAATCGTTTGATGATAGAAAAATTTAACTAGTATTGGTCCATGGAATTCGAAGCTTTTGATTCTTTTTTAAACAATTTACACCGACGAAAGAACAAAAATAAACTGTTTTTTCGACCATGTAGATTAACAAAATATAGTGTTTAACATATAAAATGAACGCTCCAAAAATTACGTGCGATAAAAGCGATCCAGAAAAATCGTTTTAAAATGTTTGCTTTGTTTTGTAAATTTGGATTAAAACAAAAACACAAAGAAAACCCGATTGTCTTTGCGAACACAAATATTGTTCTGTTCATTGTTGAAAGTTAGTAATTGAAAATCCGTCCAATCGCAATCAAAGCATTTTCATCTACCGAATGCCGTATTCAAAAGAAATCAAATTTTCCCGATTTTGCCGCGCTATATTTTATTAAATTATATTATATTATACATAGATTCGAGCATATTGAAAACAATTTTCGTCGAGAAAATTCGCTAATACAAAACGTGATCAGCAATATCCAACGATGGATGAATTTCAATTTTTTTAATAATGAAAAAATATTTTTAACATTAACGTCCGTAACGTTTAACAGTAACAGTAACGTCATTTAAGTAACGTAAATTTTATATTTTTAAAATGAAGAATTATTTCATTTAAAAATTTATACTTTTTCGTCAATTTTACAAAAAATAAATAAATTCAATTAATCTTACCTTTTATATCAATTGTGAATTTTTTTTGTTTCTACATTGTTTCAAACAGGAAATAAGTGTGTCTTACTATTTTTATCATAACTTTCACAGTTTATTTTAATCGATCACTCGAAGCATTTTATATAAATAATTATTTTTGTTTAGCAATAGTTTCAAAGTGTCATTAATTTAGAATAATTTTCGTGGAAATCAAAATTAAAAAAAAGTGTTTTCGAGAAAAATACTGTCAAATATACTACATATGATAATTCCATTATAATCGAAAACAATTAATTATTGGTTTACAAAAAGTTCAAACGATTCGTCATATATGTGACTTTGCCGAAAGCGGGAACGGGACTAACTGATTCAGTTGCTGCCTAACTCGGATGCTCTCTCAGAATTTTATGTGTACACTGTGTACTAGAAATTGCGTCAATAATTAAATTAAATATATTTATGGAACTGCAGGCATATATCAAAAAGTTTTAATATAACAATATCACTTTTCTTAACTGTTAAAATTAAAGTTTTTTATGAAAAATTTATCAATTTTTTGATGTTTCTTGATGAAAATCATTGAAATAATTATCATTTCAATCACTGATTTATGACTTATGACCTGGCACCTATAACCCGTGACCCTATGACCCATGAAATATAGCCTGTGACCTATAATACTTACTCTATAATCTATAATATAACCTATAATCTATAACCTGTGACCTATAATTTATAACCTATGTCCTGTGGTCTGTGACATATGACACATGACCCATGACCTATGGTCTATGACCCATGACCTTTGATATATGACCTGTGGCTCATGACCTGTGACCTGACCTGTTTCTGTGACCTATTTATCTATTTAATATTTAACCTACGACCTGTGACCTATGACCTATAACCGGGTTCAGCTAATTATTTATATAAAAATTTAATTTGTTTCGAATGGTTGTGTTTGGTATAAAGTTATTTGATTATTGTATTAATGTATATTTATTTGGTTTACACTGGAAAGAAAATAAATTTTTACACAAAGTAACAATTTTTTTCGCATCCTCTGTATTTTTCCGCCCATTTCTCAGTTTTGCGCATGCACTGTTTCAGCACGATGAAAGGGAAACTTTTCAAGTTCGCATGAATATTTCACTTAAGATGTTTTATAGGTGTCATAAAATATTTATTAATACTAAACATGCTTAAAAACTTTAGCGGGATTACTTAATCGAATCGGTGGAAACTATTCTAATTTCCATACCACTATAATAAGAATTAATATATAATAGTAAATGGATAGTTTTTTTTTATTTTTTTAATATCCCGGAATAATTTAATTCTTACAGAAATTATTATAATAATCTTAATTCTATATAGAAAATAAACTTACTAAGTAATTTTAGAATGCATGTATAGAAATTACACGAGTTTGATTATTTTATGCGCATATTGAATGTTTGAAACCAAAAATAAATGTGTGTTTTGATAAATTTTTACGAAAATAAATATTCGACGGATGCAAGCTTTTAATACAGTTTCGAACTCAAAAGGGGCAATGTGCTATTTTATGTTGAAGTTTATGATTTTCCTGTCGATATTAAGTTATGAAAATAATTGTGTTTTGTATGAAAATTACATTTTTTGTGATTAAACAATGTAAATTTCATTAAAATATGATTGATTATTTATTATTACCTTTCATGATACAGTCATGAAAGATACAGTTCTTTAATAAAAAAAATTATTTAAAACAAAGTCAAAAAAGTTCTCGATAGCATTCTCCTTTGAGAGTACTTGAATTTAAAATATATGTATATATAAATGTGTTTGAAAACATTTATGACCAAGAAAAAAGTATGAAAAACACAATATGCTATTACCATAATTTTTACTTTAAATTAAACAAACAAGATAATTTTTGAAATGGGTCCCTTAGCTATCACATATACATTATGTTTCAACATTTTCGATAACACCACACATTTTCGAATATTTTCCCACTGTCGCTGTCTAATGAAAAAATATTCATATTTTACAGAGCACAATGTTCCGAAAAAAATTATTAATAGTTTAAATAAGTCCTTTTCATTACCACAATATTCATAATAGATAAAGGTCACCGAACACAAATACCTAAATTAGTTCAATAAATACATTCACAATAGCTCGATGTCTCGCATGTCGATTTCAAAGGAAAATTCACCGACAAAACGCTTTCGGTTGCTAATATTTATTCATGAATAAGATAATTCATGACATTAAAATGCAAATAATCCGAATTTGCTAATAATTCAGAATGACACAGATAAATTTTAAACAAGAATATTCAAAATGGTTATATTTTAAACAAGCACTTCGATTTGTCATAAGTATTCTCAACACGAAGCGTGTCTTCGATCAATTCTAGTCATTGAAATCTAATGTTTTTTCAACCAGAAAATTAAAGTTTTCCCATTCTTTACTATTGAGAAGATTAGCACTGATGTACCTTAACTACTCCGAATTCCACTTAATCTAAACCAACATTAAAAGTAATGTCGGCGATTCAGCAAACGAATCGTTAAATGGACTGTATTACTTTTCCCACACTTTTTCTTTTTTGTTTTATTCGGAAAAATCGAGGAAGAATGGATATATATTATATTGTGCTTTTGGAGATATATTATATGCACTTTTTTTTTCAACGTGAATTTCATGTTAAGTATTTAATCAATTTTATATTAAAATTCTTCTTTTGATAGCCTTTTTTAAGAGGTATATTTTTTGTTTATCAAAAATTTCAACATATATTTTACGTATCGTATACAAAATATGATTAGAAATAAAAAAACTGATCATTTTGAAGAAAAAAACTAAATTGGAATCTTTGCAAAAAAAACTCTATTTTTTTAATGGGTATTTAAAAAAAATTCACTAAAAAAATAACTGTATTTAATTGATACTGAAAAATATAATGTAATATTATAGAATCACAATTTTTTTTTTTTTTAATACGTTTATCAATATTTTAGTCATTAGGTATATATTGTCTTCGTTAATAAGCAAATATTATATTTACTCTTATCTATTTCATTTTAGTTCTTTTATAACATGCTGCATCTACATTTATGTTTAACTGTATGATAGAGTCCATCTTTAGACAATACGAGAAATTTTTTCCTGACCTACTATAACCTGTTTTCGTAATCGTAAATTCATAAATTCAATTATTTAGATTTTGTCATATAATTTTTCTAGATTAACCGTTGTTTAGTTCGTTGAATATTATCAGTATCGATAATCGGTTATTATCATGAAATATGTACACTGAAAAAATATCTTTAAATTAACTCGAAAGAGTAAACAATTAAATTTCTACGCCTTTTCCAAATTTCAAGATGTAAACAATCAAGATAATGTCAATTAGCTTAATTTTACAAGGAACGACGAAAATAAATTTAAATTTTCTCTTTTCTCACCAGTTTCAACTCATTTCTAAAATATTGGAGAATCCATACTTTACTAGAAATTCAACTTAATTTATTAAACGTTTAATCAATAGAATTGTTTTGTAGTTATTTTTTTATTATCAAGTAAAGAGTATAGAAAAATATATTTATTATATTTTATTATAAAGTATGTATGTTTTAAGAGTTCTTATGATTTTTTCGAATTTAAGTAAATTTCGATGGGAAATTAAATTATGTATATGGTGAAATTTTTTTTCAAATTATATCTTATTTTACCAAAATCTATTCAAACTTAAGTCAATAAATGAAGTTTTCACAGTCTAATTAAGAATGTAGGTTTCAAAAGTTTTTTTCATAAACGGTCATGTACGAGATTTGATGAAAATAATTTAAAATCACGTTTCAATCTCCGTTCAAAAGATTTTATATGCGCATTTAAAAGACTTGGAAACTTATATTTATTATATTTTAGAAATAAAAATCTCATCTCTCATTAAAAGTCGTCCATAATTTATCGTATATTTGATATGAAGTAGTCGTAGTACAGAATGACATACAGCTTAATTCTAAGAATTTAAAATAATTCTATGAACTTCAAATATAGTGTCTATGAACTCAATTAGTATTATTACGTACTCATGGTATTAAGAGAGATCAATTATATGTACCAATTGCGTTTAGTAAAAAAAATGGATTTTATTCATAAGCAGAATCCATTTGTTTTATTCAACTTATTTTGACAAGTGCAAAAATAAAATTATAAGTTATGAATAAAAATGCATTTTATCACAAAATAAATTTTTAAATGACAAGAAATCAAATATTCATATTATATAATACATTTTTTATATAATGTTCCACATATTTCGAGAAAAATATCTTAGATTAAACATGAGATATATAAAACTCTTAAAACTAATTGCAATTTTTTTTTGATAAGCGGAAAATATTAAATTAAAAAAATACTTAAATATTTTTTGTTTAGAATAATAAAAATTCCAGTTAATATTATACGAATTCCAAATAATTATCATGAACTTTTTTTCGGTAATTTCAAACACACACATTTTGTAAATACTGTTAAAAACACTTTCAATTACACAGCCAAAAAGTTAACATATTTAAGCAAGTTTTAAATAAATTTATTTTTTTATTAAATCCCGTTTTTATTTATAAAAATAAATAAATTTTATTTTATTCATATGTTATAAAATTTCAATTTCATATTGTACATGTTATTCAGACATCTTTTAATAGCAGGAATAATTAAAAAAATAATAATAAAACTATTCAAAAATTCAAATCATAAAAATGAGCAAATTAATACGGTGATGGCAAAGCCAGTTTGAGTTGTTAATTACCCATTTCATATATTCATAGATAAAATACTTTTACATTGTCATTATTAATTACTGTAAAGCTTATGTCCCATTGTCGTTAAGTCTACCCTCAATCAATTTATTGCTTAATAGCAAGTGTATTGTGGTCGAATTTCTTCAAAGTTTCAACGATGAAATGTTAATTAATACATTTTTGTCATCCGAAGCGCCTTTTACAAAAATACATATAACTTTTTTAAAAAAAATTATACAAAATAAATAAATTATTTAAATATAAATTCAGAAATCTCAACTCGTAAACGAGATAAAGAATCGATCTGCAATTCATCTTAATTTTATAAGGAACCAAACAGCAATATCTTAAATTAAAAATGCCACCAATAATCAATTTAAACTGATCGGCTATAGATTATGTTGGATTTTTTATTCATCCCAATAAAATTGATCATTTTCTTTTCGTTTGTCTTGCACGTGTGAATTTATTCGATCTTTTTGATCGATAACTATCCAAGGGTGTTGACACCATATAACAACTGCAACAACCAGGGAATTTGTAGGCTTCTACAACTGTTTGATTACTATTTTCATTGAAAGATACCAGTCTTTTATTCACAAATTTCTGTCTACAAAGTGCTTTATATCCATTCGAAATATTGCCTTCAATTAGGCAATTTTCACCACTATAGAAAAAAATCACATAAATACATATTGTTAGATAATAATAAATTCCAAAAAAATATTCAATATTACTTTTTCACATTGCATTCCTCTACTACAACACCTTGTTCCTTTCCTTCAACTTTATTAACGATATAATTCCAAGTGCCATTTGCTGTTTGGGCTTTAACTGGATATGCCACCTTTAAAAAGTAAATGCGATTAAAAAAATGAAAAATAAATAAATAAATGCATGTTGAGTAATTATCAGTACTCTTTGAACAGATTCGCATAATGGCACTTCGTTTGGAGCATCAAAACGTTGATTAATATCTATTTTTTCAACGATTTCTTCGATTTCAAAATATTTTTCTAGAGAAACGCTCTGAAAATGTATTAAAAAAATTAAAATAATATTTTTTTTATTTTAAAAATTGTTGATTTTTTCAATTTGTACCCACAGATTTTTTCAAGGCTTGCGCAATTTCATTGTATGGATAGTTCGTGACGTTTTCACAAAAAGTTTTCTTTTTATCACAGTCGTCTCTCAATATTTGTGGTCTTAAATTATCGTTATCACCAACTTTAGGACCTGGAAAAACAATATCTGGAACATCGGCAGTGCCTGTTATACGAATCGAATAAATATAAAATTCCACTTAAAATTTGAAACATATATTAAATTTTATAAAACTGACTGTACCTCTCTTACCTCGTTGTGGTTTTCCATACAGAATTTTCAAGTGTCCACTTTCCAATCTTCTCACATAAGGATTCGTATAATGAGATGCGGATGTTCGAACCATTTTCGTCGCCACGTTTTTACCATTATTGTTATCAAATGCACTCTTAGTTGAGTCCATCCTGGGACTTAGGTCAATATCTCGACTTGATTCTAAAAATCTCACGTTTCTATAAACTTCGCGAGATTTCATCATATTCGGAGCACAAAACACCAACGGTATAAAAATCTGCAATCAAACAATAATAAAACGCCTTCAGATTATTCATAATTGTTTAACGAGAACTCAAACGATCAGCGGAATTAATTCAAATCAATACAATATCAACCAGTGTTACAAAAGCGACATGGTAGTTATTATGGCGGAGTAAAAAAACAAAACCGACTCTAATTTACATGAACCTCTATGATTATAAGAGAATTATGTGTAAGATTTAGCTATTACAAAATACGTGATACTCGACACGCATGGTGAAGCCAGAATTAATGTTGATATGTTTTATTGGATATGCATATGCAAATTGGTTAAACACAAACGGGGTTTCTTAGAATTTACGTCAAAATGTAAATAAACAGTGTAAAAGCGGAACGTGCCATTAGTTTGCTTTGCGAGATGACGATTTTTGCGAATCGAATCGCACGCGTTTTGGTGTGCGTTTTTTGTTCATTACTTGAAAAAAATTTCACCATTTATTGTTAGTTTGGTGAGATTTCAAAAAATGGAAAATTATATATTTTAAGACTATTTGGAAAAAAATTTATCGGTCAATTACTAAAAACGTTAATTGTTTTGTGTATCGATGAACTATTATATTTTAGCTCGATTTTTTTACTGAATTGATGTGATATTTCTATGCGAATTTGTTAGAGCTTGAAGTTCTTTATAGAAATTATAAATAATCAGAGAGTTTCGTTTACTTTGAAATTCTTGAAATCCTTTTTTTGTAATTTTTCATACCATAGTATCATTTTTTTTAATAAAACAAAGATAAAAAATATACTTTTATATAAAATACTTTATGGATAATCTATAGTATCATTGCTTTAATATTTGAAACTATTCACATATTATACATGTATTACAATTACAACATATTTTTTTTCGAAATTCGAGACGAAAATATTCTATTTATGAATTAATTTATTATGCTTTAAAGTGAAATTCAGAAAGTAATCAATAACGTATCAGGTTATTTAATGATAGCTCATATAATTTTAATCGGTTATTTTGACAGTAGAATCATGATACATTGCTCAATAATTTGTCAATTAATGATTGAAGTTAACGTCAATTGCAAATTACCAGCCAAACTAACGCAAATTGAGCGGTTTTTTTTACATTAAACACAATTGCATTAAATCAATACTCATTTGAAATTTACTTAATAAGTAATATTTTCACATATAAAATTATATTTACAATATATTATATTACAAACACGAATTAACAGTTAATCAATAGCGACTAACGGTTTGCAGCTGCACATCTTTAGTGCAATAAATAAACAGAGGACACAAATCCTTGGTTTATTTACTGTATGGTAAAAAATAAACCTGTTCACGCACACGAAGTGTGCCTTTTATTTACATTACTGCAAAATCCATTATTTTTACCAATTTTCCTTATTAAAGGAAAATGATTTATAAATAACCATCCGCACAATTGCATTTCACTCTTTTGCCTTGACGCGCTCAGTTTCGTACGTTAACAATTTAAGCATTGTTTTTTCAAACAATTCACAAGAATTAATTCATATTTATGATTCTAGGTGTACGATCTTTATATTTACCGTTCTCGGTACACTAAATCAGTATGCAAGGACGTGATTTTCAATTGAACCCGCTTCGTGGTCGTGACCGTTCGAATAGAAGCGATCAAACATCGTTTCATTATTCGGACACGAACAAAAATTGTACGACACATGAAGCAAATGTGATCGATTTAATCTATGTTGTACGGATATATTGAAAAAAAATTGAAATTATTTTGTATGCAAATAATGGATTGCGCGGTTAATTTTCGGCGGAAGCATAAACCTCAATTTGACCGTGTTTGCGATTTAAAATAATTACGGTTTGCGAGTGGTTTGTAGTGTAATTGAATATTTCCGTTATCCTGATAATTAAATTATTTTTTCTTATCGCAACATAAGCGGTTTTCTATTCCTAAATGCGTTTCAATTGCTCTGTAATAAAGTGCAATTTCCAACATTTGTCAAAATCGATAATACGAATTGTAAAAATCTTCATATTTTATTGTATTTCAATTTATTGAAAATCTATATTTCATACGAATCATATTTATCAACAAAATTGTAAAGTCAACAAATATTCACAAAGTAATTGACGTTTCCGGAAATTTTTGAATACATTAAGTTTAACATGTGTCGTTTCGATGTGAAAATTTTCCCTAAAGCCGTCATATTTTTCATCGCATAATTTTTAAAATATTCGAAATCAGAAAAATATCAATCACTGTACAGTTGCGTCTTTTTAACAAGGTCAACAACATTATAAAAATCAAATATTTAAACTGATGTTAGAAATTAAACGAAAATATTCCTATTTATAATAAGGACCTACTCGTTAAATTCCGATATGGAAAAAATTCCAATTAAAATCACTATGGATAATTCAATCTCATTTACGTTTCTAAGCCACGTTATTGCTGAGTCGTGAAATTTATACTCGTAAGATTATTTGGATAAAATGTATTATAAACAAACATATTAATTTTCTGAAAGTTATTTTTAATTTATAAATTAAAAAAATGAAAAACATCACAACAGTTAGTTTTGCATATTGAAAAAAACTGTATATTGAAATAAGCGAAAGTCTTTAAAGCTTTAATAAATTATTTTCAAAGAATTAAAAGTCGTCAAACTCGTTCCGAATAAATTTATAATTTATAAGCTGAGTTTTTTGAAACGGTAGCTGACTTTTAGTTTTTTATTTAATGTAGGTTCCAGCTAATAAATACAGAAAATATTCTTCTTTTAATTTAATTTTAGTTCTAATCTAGTAATCTAATTGGACATATTTAAATTGTTATTTGTTATTCCTAATAATAATAATGCAACAGTGGCTATTTTTATTTATGTTCACTGACCTCCGATATGCTGTTTTTTATTATATAACTTGGGATATAATTATATTGGTAATCTGTGTGAGTAGCACTTATATGTTTGCCTTGCAAGTGGTTCTCGAAACGCATCTTTCGTTTTATCATAATCCAATCAAAACATTAAATATTCAAGTCAAAAAATAATCGATCACTATAACACTTAATGAAAAAAATAATAGTATACATTTCAAATTCAGTCCGCATTCGAGCATTGTGCATACAAAACCAATAGCAAGTTTTATAAACGTTAACAAGCAATAAAACTACATGAAATTGAATGAACGGTGAAAGTTGAAAAACGAACACCTATATATGATGCAAGTTGTGACAATAACACTAAAATCCACTTATTTATGGAAATGAACGAACACATTTTTTTAATGATATTAAATTGCACTTATATCACATTGCGACCGCTACAAAGATATTAATTTGACCATATTTCCGCCGATTGTGACGTTAATCACGATTTCCATCGAAGCGCTATGAAAAAAATCATAATTTTCAAAAACATACATGACGGCACCGACAAATTATACCCGAAACACGTCATCTTGGTATAAATTTGACCGTTTTCATTTTCGACTAGAATTTTTTATTCATACGAGCGGACACCGCGTTGAATTTTCCGAAAGAAACAAACAGGTAATAAGGTCGAAGTCTTCATATTATCAATCGAAAGTGGGGTTATAAATTCGATTCGATACGCACCTTAGTTCGAAGTCAAATCGATTGTAAAGTTCGAAGCTAATTTCCGATCATTTAGAAACAAAATACGAACAATCGTTTCCGAGACTGTCCAACTCGAGATAATGTAAATTGCACCGGACGTGTACACACGTACGTACAACACGTGCAATACATTTGTGAAGCGACAAATCGCAAACGTCATTAATGCAACAATATTACCATTATGAATTTGCGAGGAATGTTGTATTGGTTGCAATCGGACATCAAAACAGCTATATTGACAAGCACGTTCGATGGCAACGTAAACACCGACCGGTCACACTGTAATTGTTGCGTTCTGTTCGTGCAATTAAGTCATCGATGATACATGGACGTTTTTCAAAAAAAAAAAGCATTTAAATAAAACAAAAGTATATTGCGTGTTTGTAAACATCCTCGTGTTATATAATTTCGTTAGGGCTCACGCGAAATTTTATATTACAACATGGCAACATTCGATTTATCAATTTCGAATATAAAACCCAAACTCGCCATGCGGATTTAAATATAAAATTCAAAACAAACACATACGAACCGACACATTTTCTATTTCAAAAAAAAAAAAAACTTTCTAAAACACGTCCATAGGAACGACCGTCCGCAACAAACTCGCCAGCCCTAAAACACGTCCATCTAAATAATCGCACATAAACAAACCTTCGCGAGTTTCTCAACACCTCGACGACCTCAAAACCGACCACATTCGAAACGCGACCGTCCCGAAACTCCCAACAGCGACTCACCGAAACGAGGAAAAGGCGGAAAATCGCGGCCATCGCTCCTGCGGGCGTGTCCTTTCAGGGGTTTTCAGGAGCGGCTGTGGCGGCCAGTGACGTTCGCGACGTCACCACCACCGCGGCGACGGTGATGATGATGATGGTGACGGTCACCGGCTCCGATGGCCGACCGGCTGTCACTGGTTCGTTTATAAACAGTGAGATAATAAAGACCGGATTGCGGCGCGCGAGGTGGGGAGTCGGATGCGCGTGCGCATCCCGAAGTCGGAGATTGCGCGAGTTGTATATTCTGTGGCTTTATTCATATATTTACGTATTGTTTTTTTTATTATAGTATATGGGCCCGATGTTAATAACATCGGCTGTGGTTTTGTTAAGGAACGGTAAACGATAGAATGTGAAAACCCGATTTTGTGAACTCGAAATGTGTACCCGATTTGAATGTTCAATTAATAAAACCAGTTCATTTGTTCGTCATCATCATCATCATCATCATCATCATCACCATCACTATCATAAAAAAAGAAAAAGAAAGAAGTCACGAGCGTCATCGACACAGACAGATAGACAGACGGATAGACACACACACACACACACCACACACCACACACACACACACACACCACACACCACACACACACCACACACACACACCACACACACACACACACCACACACACACACACCACACACACACACACACTCACACACACACACACACACACACACACAGATATCCGTGATTATATATAGGCCCGATGTTAATAACATCGGCTGTGGTTTTGTTAAGAAACGGAAAACGATAAAATGTGAAAACCCGA
>JAOXNN020098004.1:0-31389 GCA_028571205.2 Hydropsyche betteni | reverse complement strand
GGTTCAACCGGAATTCATGTGGTGACACAGTGGCTTCGACACGCTCAGTCACCGTGTCACCACATGAATTCCCAATGAGTCCTAATACTTATGCAATAGGTCTAATTATAAAAACGCTCAGTAATAGTTGAGGCTTCCGTTTTGTCACACGGGAAGTGTCTGCCTGTCAATGTGGAAGTAAAGATTTATAGCTTACGCTACATTTGTGTTAAATAGCAAACATTTATCGCAATTTTAGTACAACAATTTCTCAACATAATAACAACAGGTTTGTTGTTCAATTTATCAGTTGATAAACATGCATTTTTAGATGTTTATACGCTATACTTTGCTGCTTGAAATAAAGTATGGGAATGTTGTAATAAAAAATGTAAACTCTCCTTACATTTTACGGGTTTTACGCAGGCTTATTGTGAACGGTATCTATGAAAGGAGCTAAAAGTATAAACAGTCTCTCAAAAACTTGAGTCAGGAGCTTGGAGAACATATGATGGAAAAAATTTTGCTTGAATCAGAGAAGAAAACACATCGAGGTGGCGGTGGTTGGAATCGGCGCGTTAACGCACAACTTCTTAAAAAATGGGAAGCTGAGTGGAAAAAATTTAGTGTAAAATATGGTGGTGATCTACACCATATCAATTTTCAAATTGATACAGCGAAACGCCAGTATATGCTGCGCTTTCGTATCCGCCATAAAGGCAAAGATTATCAAAAGAAGTTTTATCTCTTCCGCTTTGGCAGCTTTGAAGGTGCCTTGTTGGCAGCTATTGAGTTTCGTGATAAGTTTGTTAAAGAAAATGGTGTGCAATTTGCACCTAGCGGTTATGCCATCAACCCAGAAATTCAAAATATCGTTGCTAATCCAGCAATGATCAATCCGAATTAAAGCAGTGAAGCAGTGAAGACAGTGAGATACTGAAGTACTGAGTACTGTCCCACTGTCCCACTGTCCCACTGTCCCACTGTCCTACTGTCCTACTGTCCTACTGTCCCACTAATGCGAACTCTTTTTCATCCACTTGTTCCACCAACACCTTGTCCACGCGTCGCCCATCCATATCCATCACTTCAAGACGTAGCCCTCCCCATTCAAATTTATCGCCAGTCGTTGGCACCTTTTCTAACATACGCATCATAAAGCCACCTAGCGTTTGATAATAGCCATCTTCTTCGCTAGGCAGGGCACTGAGATTAAATTTTTCTTTAAACTCATCAATGGCGTACATGCCATCCAGCAGCCACGAACCATCCTCGCGTTGAACCTCTTCTGCCTCATCAGAAGGATCGTTGTTGGGCAATTCACCGATCATCTCTTCAAAGATGTCATCGAGCGTAACAATCCCCTCCAAACCACCATATTCATCGATCACAAAGGCAATGTGTGTGCCAGTCTCGCGCATTTTCCCCAAAATTTCTAATGCTGGCGTGCTTTCAGGGATAAAGAGCGGATCACGAAGGATAGCCACCAAATTGAAGGGATGCCCCGACAAACTTTGTACCAATAAATCTTTGGTCAAGAGTACGCCTACAACTGTATCGAGATCCCCATCTGCCACTGGAAATTGCGAAAAACGATGTTCGATGATCTTGCTGTGAACTTTTTCTGCTGAATCCTGTAAGTCTAGCCAAACAATATCTGTGCGCGGTGTGAGGAGCGAGCTAACCGTGCGATCACTCAAACGGAAGACCTGCCCAACGATCTCTTCCTCAATTGCTTCAAAAACACCCTCTTCTGCACCTTGCTCTAACATGTGACGTACATCATCGTCAGATACAGTTGGGTCATCCGTCGCTTGTATTCCAAAAATACGTAATATAAAATCTGTGGTACGGTTTAACAGATATACAAATGGTGAGGATAGTTTGGCAACGCGGCGCATGGCTGGTGCCATGGCAATAGCGATGCTTTCAGCATGGAGCAAAGCGATCTGTTTGGGGACAAGCTCACCGATGATAATTGAGACAAAGGTGATCAGAACATAGACGATTGCACTGGCAAGGGGCGTACTATAAGTGGCAAGATAGGGCACATATGCAAGTAGCTTTGCCAGTCGGTTGATTAATTCACCACTGCCGAATGCACCTGTCAGAATACCAATCAGTGTAATGCCAATTTGTGTGGTGGAAAGCAGAGAGTTTGGAGATTCAGCCAATGATAAGGCGATTGCTGCTGCCTTGTCGCCTTCATCGGTGCGTTGTTGCAAACGAGCACGCCGCGCCGATACAATTGCCAGTTCAGCCATCGAGAGCAAGCCGTTGAGGATGGTCAAGATGAGCAGCAGGATGAGAGTAAAACCAAGACCAGTCATTTAGTTGTGTCGTGTTGAAAGATGAAGGGATGAGGGGATAAGAGGGTGACGAGGTAATGGGGCGAAGTCTGTCTTTTCACCCTCTCACCCTCTCATTTCCTCACCTACCTAGTCCGCATAAGCGGCTAATAAACGTCGATACAAAAACATCAAATTTTCACTATAGAAAGAAGCGTTTTCCCAGTTAGCAAAGACAGGAGGGATGGGCAAATGTGCTGCTTTGTTGGCTGCTTCTTTTGCATCCAGTGTACCATAAACCAACTCACGCATGGCGATTTCGGTCAGTTGACTGATGTATTGGCGTTGCACACGAATATCATCCAACAATGCAATTGCCCCATGACCAGGAATCAGCATTTCGGCAGCGAGTGTCGATAGCTGATTGAGAATACGATCCAGTTCGCCAGGATCGCCATCCGCCAAATAAGGGTGATACCCAATCGATAACAGGTCGCCAGTAAAGAGTAACTTGGCATCAGGAATGAATAGGATCGTATCGCTGACACTGTGCCCGCCACCATAATTGAGCAACTCAACATGGCGTTTTGTGCCTTGAATCACCAATTTTGTCTCAAAAGAAAGGGTGGCCGCCTTTAGCGAAAATTGCGGCAACGAAGCCACGACGGATTGATAATAGCGGATTTTGGCAGCGAACTGACGTTGTCTAACCGTGTTTTTCTCAGCTTTGCGCGCGCTTTCAAGTTCTTGTAGATGATTGGCGGCATTGGATTGATAGTCTTCCAGTTCTTTAACCGCCTCATTCGACATGGCTTGTTTGGTGCGTACACTGCTGATGATGTCGGCTTCATCGGAAAAGATGGCATTGCCTCCTACATGGTCAGCGTGGTGATGGCTGTTGACCAAAAAGCGGATGGGCTGTGCAAAAAGAGCCGTTGCAACTGCTTTTAGCTCTTGTGCTGCTTGGGCCGACATGAAAGAATCAAAAATAAGTGTACGGCTTCCAAGATTGACAATGCCGGCGTTGCTGACTGCATGACCGCTATCCTTGGCAAAAGCAGCATAAATGCCATCTGCGACTTGCTCAAGTTGGAAATGATTGGATTGAAAATTGGTGGATATTGAATTTGTTATCATTTTGTAATAGCAACTGTAATGGATTTTTATGGATAATTATATATGATATGAATGATCTCATCATATCTTTGATTGCTAGAAATAGCTTTAATAGAAATATCTTTGAATGGTGGAATCTTCAATAGTTGTGACTAGAAAAAGCAATTATAAATTATAGCGCAACTTATCTGTCTTTTTAGCGTCTATCTATTAGATACTTTTTACAATGCCGCTATCAACATTCTTGCATTGGGGCTACAATGCATGGGTACTCAATCCCTAGAAGCTCAAGCCCGGTTGGTGAGTTCATCGAACCATTAGGCTTGGGAGTAGTCACATCCAATATTTTGTTATCCACTATGATGTTGAGATCCATCAAGAGTTAGGGAGTTACTAATCATGCCAGACCCAAAACTGCAGTATCACTCAACGCAAAAACAAGCATCCGCGAAGAGCAGTAGTGATATTACTCAATCGATCAGTGAGTTGAACAATCTGGTCTCTGTGGTTCTTAGCCACACAGCGATCGGTTTGTCTAAATTGCCTGCCAACAGTCCCGCTCGCGATAATTTAGACCGAACCCTTCATGCAGCCGAACAACTTGCTGATCTGCTCATTGAAATCAATGAGAACATTCATGAAGGAGAGGCCAAGCCCAATCAAACTCGCTATTAAACCTGCTTCAGCACGAACGTATAATATTATATCATTCGTTTGATTGTTTCTTGTCCTAACTCAAAGATAGATGATTGATTGTGTCATCTATTTTTGAATTGCCCTCCATTAACCGAATCATCCTGCCCACTTCGCCTATCAAGGTTTTTGGAATGAACTTTATTGCACATAGCAGCAAACTGGGCCTTTTGAAATGAAGTACAAGCCTCAATTTACTGCTGTGTGTAGTCATCATCGTTTTGCTACCCAAGAATAAATATCCGCTTCAAAAGACGGATACCTGTTCTTGGGTCTATTCGCGTTATACCCCGTTTATTGTTACGCACATGCTAACAGCATATTACAACACAGGATTACAACACAGGATTACAACACGCCAAAAAATAACATCCATATAGTCTACCTCAAAAGTATGAAAAATGTGTACTTTGCATTTGTCTGAACTGATATTATTGAGGGGGGAGGCTGGATGGGTGAGTCGCCTGTAAAGAAGGTTGATTAAAATGGTTGCTTACCCAATGTTTGGCAACCTTGTAGAGAATGTGCGGATGAAACATTGCACTGGGTGGGGTGATTAAATGTGCAATTGACCAAAAGAGCTTGGCAACCTCGTGATCGTTGATCTGTAAATATTGTAGCTGACCCACATATTGGTGGAGAAAGCGCGTTGCCAAATTCGGCTGATCAGCAGATGTACCCATCCAACGAAAATCATCGCCGGTCGCTAATGTCCAGGCAGTTTGGTTGCTCTGTGCCAATCGTTGTTGAAATTGATGTGCAAAACCATGCAGTTGATTGTTGGGGTTTTGTTGGCGCAGACAGTGATCCAGTTCAAGTGCTGCCAGCGCACTGGTTGTCATGCCTTGCCCGTAGATTGGGTTGAAGGCACAGACGGCATCACCTAGCGCGATCACCCCTTCTGGTTGGCCTCCTTGTTTTGGCAAACGTTCATAATGGCGCAGACGATTCTCGGTTCGTTGATAGCCATAGATTGGGCTGATTGCTTTGGCATGTTGCATAAATTCGTAGACTGTTGGCGTGATTACCCCGCGCGAAAATTCCAAAAAGGCTGACTCTTCGGTTGGTGGATGTTCGCCGGCGCGACCGCTCAACGTAACAATCCACTGATTTTTTTCGATCTCCAAAATTACCGCCCCACGTTTTTGTTGCGGCGCATGAGAAGCCACCAACAAGGCACGCCAATCGGCTGCAAAGCCTTCAGGCGTTTCATACCAACGCGTCGCATAGCCCAACTTACCATCGATCACTGTCTCCTCTGGCGCGTTGTAGCCCAGTTGTTTGAGCCATTCGGGCAAGCGCGAGGCGCGCCCACTGGCATCGACGACTAAATCAGCGACTAAATCAGCGACTAAATCAGAGGCTAGAGGGGTGATGGATGAGGGGTGAGTCACTTGTACGCCTATGACGCGGGTACGTTCTGGATTGGTCAGCAAGCCTTCGACGTGTTGATGTGGTAGGATTTGTACGTTGTTGCGCTGTGCAACGCGCTGGCGCACGATCCATTCGAGCAGGTCACGGCTACAGGCATAGCTGATCATGTCGGAGGACTGTGGTTGGACGGTGCCATATTTTGTCACCAAACGTCCCTTTTGCATCCAATCGACCGCTACCGCGCCGGCTGCTTCCAAATCATGTTCAATGCCGGGAAAGAGTTGGTTGAGGATGCGTTGGCCGCGCGTCAACATGACATGTAGATGGCGCGATTGCGGCGCGCCCTTGCGTGCAACAGACTGCTCAGGCAATTCGTGCCGTTCTAACACCGTGACGCGGGCAAAGTGGTCGCTCAGGACACGCGCTGCTAACAGGCCAGCAATGCTGCCACCGATGACAATTGCATGTTGATAGGGCGCGGGTTGAGTGGGCGCGGGTTGTTTGAGGGACGCTAGGTGAGAAGGGGTAGGTGAGTTGTTCATGGTTGTTGCTCCATTTGTCGATCAAGCTGTTGATATATCTGTTGTTAACACCATTCTACCTCAATTTGATATACCTTACCAGAATATTTTTGTTTATGGTAGTGGTTAAAGGGTAACTGATAGCATATCGACCTTCGGGAGATGGGTAGACGAAATCTCGTTTAGAAAATAATTTATGCCCACCTCCCGGAGGTCTTATGTCAGTCATCACTTAACCACTACCCTTTTTTGTCCATGATGTTTTTATGATAGAATTCTATATGTTATACGCTTGCTTTCTATACAACACAACTTACCATTTCTCACGTACCTTGAAATACAAACCTTGAAATACAAACCCTGAAACACGTGCTATGAAATTTGGACTTGGCCTTTACGGCAACATGTTTGCCCCTGAAAATTTTCGTTTTGCCAAACAAGCCGGTGCAACGCACATTGTGGCCCACCTGCTCGGCCATTTTAAACGTGCCGGTGTCAAGCAATTTAACACCGACGGCTCTATGCGCTATATGAAGGCCGCCTTGATCTGTATGCAAAGAGGGTTTTAGCCCCTGATGTCGCAGCCAAAGACACACGCTCGGCAAACTGTCGAAATTTTTCTCCTTTTTATTGGGCTGGTCGCGCTCTTCTACGCGCCGCTCTTGTTGGGCATGCGCACCTTTCCCGATGGTGATTTTACCCATCACTTTCTCCCTTTCAGCCTCTTCCAACAAGCCGAGTTATTGGCGGGGCGTTTGCCACTGTGGAACCCATACACCTACAGCGGTCATCCCTTCTTAGCCGATACACAGGCGGCGGTCTTTTATCCCATCAGCAACCTCTTGTTGTTGATCTCTATGCCATGGACAGGTGTGGGTGCGCGCCTCTATTGGCTACAGGTCGAAGCCGTTTTGCACATTGCATTGGCTGGCTGGTTTACATGGCTACTGGTGCGCCGGTTGACCGGTAAGAGCCTTGCAGGGATGATGGCGGGAATTTCCTTTGCCTTTTCCGGCTATCTGACTGGCTATCCTCCCCTTCAATTGGCGGTTTTACGCACAGCGGTTTGGCTGCCGTTGATTTTGTATTGTTTATTGGGTGCCTTTGACTCTTTCACATTGCAACTGGAATTGAAGCAGGAATCAAAAAACACGTTACATTGGTGGCTGGCGGCAGGAGTCGCGCTCGCTGTTGCCTTTTTGGCTGGGCATCCACAAACATTTTTGTTTATTGTCTATACAGTTGGCGGGTGGATACTTTGGTTGTGGCGAATTATCTATCGTAGGTCGCATGATAGTGCGACGGATATGACTGCAACAACGTCGCACTATCATGCGACCTACGGACTGATCTACCACGAAGGCACAAAGACGCAAAGCAAAGAGATGCCAAAAAGGTTGTTCTTCGTCTCTTTTCGTCTTTTTGCTTACTTGTTACTCTTTGCCGCCACAGCGTTGGGATTGAGTGCGGCACAGTTGTTGCCAAGCCTAGAATTTACGCGATTAAGCGTGCGCGCCAGCACCGACTATGCCTTTGTAAGTGGCGGTTTTCCCATCCAAGACACCTGGCAACTGCTCTTTCCTGCCCTCCTTTCACAATTTTCACCCCTATATATTGGTGTCATCGGCCTTGTTCTTGCTGCAAGCGCACTGATAGCGTATCGGTTGCAAGGAAAAAATCTCCCAATCTCCCAATCTCCTAATCTCCTTGTCTCCTTGTCTCCTTGTCTCCCTTTCTTCGCCCTACTCACCCTGCTCTTCCTGCTGCTCTCGTATGGCGATCAGGGCGTTTTATACCCAATCTTCTACCGCTTCGCACCCGGCTGGAATTTATTTCGTGGGCAGGAACGAGCCGCCTTTGTCGTGGCTTTTGGCTTGAGTGTTTTGTCAGGCTATGGCGTGGCCTATTTAGAAAGTATGACCCTGCAGATGCGACGAAAGCTTGGCCTTTGCAGTCTAGCGGCTGTGTCGATTGGCTGGCTGCTTTTTGGGCTAGGTTGGCAACGACAAGGGTATAGTGCCATCGACAACGGCGATTTTTTGTGGATCGGCTTGATGACGGGCGGGCTTAGCTGCGCTTTGAGTGGGTTGCTTTGGCAAAAAACGTGGAACAATCGGCAAACGTGGCTGTTGATCATGCTCGCCACCCTCAACCTGTTTTGGGCCAATTTCAGCACCAATTTATCCCCATTCAGCCCCATCCGCAAAACCATCCTCGCCCCAGAAATGGAAGCCCTACAAGGCGCAATCCCCTCATCCCCTCACCCCCTGCCCGCTCGCGTCTACAACGAATTCCGCCTCTACGATGACTATGGAATACGCCAACAGATCGAGGATGTCTGGGGCAGCAGTCCGCTACGCTTGGCACGCTATGAACGTTTGTTCGAGAACTTCCCGTTGGATCGCATGTGGCGCTTGACGGGCGTGCAGCATGTGCTGACTTGGCGGCGCGAGTTGTTTGGCCCCAGCCAGTTGCTTGGCGAATATCCACAGGTCAGCGATACGACCTTTCTGCATCGCCTGCCCGATGCCAACCGGCGCGCCTGGCTGGTTCAAGAATGGCAAGTGGTGGATGACGAGATGGCTTGGGAAAAGTTGACCGACCATCAGTTTGATCTGGAGACAATTGCTTTGCTACCCGTTGATTCTGGCGCATCGTCTGGGCGTATTCCGCATTTTGATCGTCTGGGGAGTTCCGCTATTTCATTGCAACGCCCTGCCCCCAACAAACTTCATATTGACGTAACCAGTGAACAAGGCGGCATTTTGATCATCAGTGAAAATTGGATGCCCGCTTGGCGAGTACGTGATGTGTCTCAGGCCAACAAAAAACTCGATGTACTCTCCTCAATTGATCTGCCTTTTTTTACCCCTGTGCGTGCCAATCTTACCTTCATCGGCATCGCCATTCCAGCCGGCGAGGTCAGCTTTGAGCTCGTTTATGCATCAACGAGCGTCTTGATCGGTTTGTGGATTAGTGGGGGTACGCTTTTGTGTATCCTACTCCTCAATCGACATCCCCAACACATCCTGCAAAATCTACACGGTATGTTTGCCCAACAATGATTCTTTAAATATTAAAAATAGCTAGAAAAATATATATAAATTATTATTTTTCTTAATATAAATATTTAGACTATTTGATTATACTATATTATGTCGTCTACAGACGACACGTTGTTCACGTCTGATAACAACCAAACATCATTGCATACCTATTTCTTACTTTAACTTCTCATCACAACCAAGGAGAATCCTATGCGATTTTTATCCCTTCCCGTTTTTATTCTGTTATCAAACTGACAAATTTTAGTTATTGCGTAAGGAAAATTCGTTCAATCCTTAGTTTTGTTCTAATTTTTTGCTTGCTAACGCAACCCCTCGCGGTTGCAACCTCTCCGGCCTATCAACCGATTCGTAGCATACCTCAATACAATACTTCCTTCACCACACAGGAACGTACCCCCTCTGCATCGATTGTTGCTGTACCACAATTTACGCCCAAATTTACAAACCTTTACAAGCCGGTTGATGCCCCTCCAATCAAAGCGCGCACAGCCCCATTCTTTCAACCAACACCTTCGGGAGCTTACCCGGCTTATCCATTGAATCATATGTTGGACGGCACAAGCGTCATAGCGAATCGTCCACTTTCTTATAACCTAGACTTTGCCTCACCCGGCTATGTGGTGGGTGTAGAACCACCTAACTATAACTTTGAACAATTGCCTGTCACGATTGTTACACCGACAAATTACAATTTTGTAGCCGGTTTGCAAGGTTGGACGACATCTGGTCAAGTGGTTGATGCGGGCGGCTATGCTCAATTGGTCTCTCTGGGTAGCACCTTGCTCAGTTCACCAATATTCATTCTTGCAGATGCGCAAACCATTATTTATGACTTTGGCACATTTAGCGCAACAACAGGTTCACAAGTTGGCTCGATCTACACCTTTATCGTTGTTAATGGCGTGTCTACACGTGTCGATTCGCCTAGCTGTCAAGTCTGTGGCTGGTCAACGCGCAGCCTTGATGTCACTGCTTATCGCGGACAGACGATACAAATCAAGGTTCAAAAATTATCTGGTGCGGTTGGCATCGACAATGTGCTGGTGATCAATCGCTTTCCACACTACATTGCCAACAACAATGTAGTGCGCCCGGATGCCTATGCCCAACTCAATGCTGGTGGTGTGATCACGTCACCAGCGATTACGCTGACCAGTGATGTGCAAAATATTACGATGCGTTTGGCCGGTTTATCGACAGGCAGCGACCAATACCGTTTAGACTTGCTATTAGGGCCAAATTTTATCAACAGTTCGGTGGTGATTTCGGAGGAGCTAGAAGACACATGGGGCACTCGTAAATTTAACCTTAGCGATTGGCGTGACCAAACGATCAAGCTTCGTTATACACAGCTTTACGGAAAAGTTGGCATGGATGATGTGGGTATCCAGCGGGTAGATGCGCCGTATTGGCGCATTGTCGGCAATTTTGATGTCACACATCAAAATAATCAAGATTCCCTGCACTTGGCTGCTAATGGTGAAGCGTATAGTTATGAGATTCCAGTGCCGCAATCGTGGTATGATCCACTGGCTTGGCATGAATTTTTTGCTCGTTCTAAGACAGCATCCAAATTGTGTTTTCGCCCCCCTAGTCACCCTGATGTTTTTTCGGAAGTTGTCTTTGGTGGCGTTGTCTTTCCAACTTGGTGTAGTGGGAATAGCCACCACTTGGCGGCATCGCGCTACGAGGCAAGATTTGACCCAACCTTTGTCTTTTCTTTTACCTCGCAAACACAACCGATTTCAGTCACCGAGATAACTCTTTCTAAATCAAAATTACCCGGCTGGCAGCCTGCACACATGGGTTCTGGCATTTTGCTTGGCTCAGACGCAAATGGCTCCTTTATCTTTCCCGCCAATACAACAAGATATACGCAAGAAGGTGCATCATTTCTTCATCGCGGAATTGTAAGAGCAGTCTCCAAAAATATAGCGACAGGTATTATTGATCGCCCAAATGTTCCTGATGCCCGATTTTATAGTATTGGTTATGGTTTTACCAATGTTGTGACGGGCAGCATTGTTTCTGTCAACTGGATCAACGAACAAGGGCAAAGCTGGACGGTCTTTGCTGCCTCTTCTGATATCTCAACCGATTATAAAGTTGGCTACTTTCCCATTTTCGATTGGATGGGAGCGCAGGGGTGCTTTGAAGCGTACGTCACAGGTTCGGCTGCTGCCTATAGCATCGCCGATAACATCGCCCGCCAGCAATTGGCTGAACCCCATTCCTTCAAAGTCGGCCATCAGATCAACACTGCCAGCGGCAACTATGGCTATCAAGTCACAGACCTCAAGACATCCGCTGTGATGCCGCTCAATTTCACGCGCTACTATCATGCCCACTCCGACCAGCCGGGTGCGATGGGTTTTGGCTGGAGCCATTCCTATGATACCCATTTGGTCTTTGCTGGCGACCATCGTGGCGTTGTCTTTGGATCGGGCAAGGAGGTTTTCTTCTTTGGCATCAACAACGGCAGCAATTTTACGCCAGCCGATGGGCGTGTGCATGATACATTGGTAAAATTGCCCAGTGGCAGCTATCAATACACCGCCAAAGAAAGCCGTTTGAACTATTTCTTTGATGCCAACGGTTGGTTGAGCGGCATTCAAGATGCCAAAGGCAACTTGACCACAGTGGTTCATGACAGTACGGGGCGCGTTCTCAGTGTAGTGGCACCAGGCAATGCCACCCTCACACTCGGTTATGATGGCAACAAATTGACCAGTATGACCGACCCGATGGGGACAATCACCTTCTATGGCTATGATCTGTTGGGTGATCTAATCTCCGTCAACCATCCGGCAAAGGGGACAGAAAGCTATCAATACAATCACCACCGTTTGCTTGTCGTAACCGACGCGCTGGGGCATCAACTCTTTAACAATGTCCTTGACCCCTATTATCGTGTGATTGCCCAAACCGATGGCAAGGGCAATACCATCTTGCTTGAATATGACACGCCTGCGGTGGGTGTCACAACGGTCAAAGACCCCAACGGGCAGTCGGCTCTCTATTATCATGACCACTTCCAGCGTACCACTGACCGCGTGGACGCACTTGGCAATGTAATCAGCTATATCTATGATGGCATGGGCAATCTGCAAAAGATCATTGACTCGACCTTTGGGCAATGGAACTTTGCCTATGATAACAATGGCAATTTGCTCAGTAGCAGCGACCCGATTGGCAACCCGACGCAGATCAGCTATAACCCCGAACATTTGCCGACAACGCTTGTCGATGGCAAGGGCAACGTCACTTGGTTCGAGTACGACGCACATGGCAACGTCACTAAGATCACCGACCCGCTCAACCAAATTACCACTTTTACCTACAGTACAAGCGGCAACCTGCTGAGCAAAACCGACCCATTGGGACGCACCGACAGCTATACCTACAACGCTGCTGGTCAGATGACTGCTCACAGCGATCCATCTGGCAACACATGGACGTGGGCCTACAACAATCTCGGCCTGCGCACGGTAGAGACCGACCCGTTGGGGCGTAACCAGCAAATTTTCTACGATTTAGCCGGGCGCATCATCGCCATCCGCAACCACCTGGGCAAACAGAAAAACTTTCTCTATGACCCAGCCGGTCACTTGCTGATGGTGGAGGATGAGCTAGGACGGCGTACTTTGTGGGATTATGATGTGCGTGGCTTGGTTGAAGCCAAGATTGATCCGGCTGGCAAGACGACGCGTTATGGCTATGATGCAAACCGCAACATGACGGTGATGACCGATACGTTGGGGCTGGTGACGCGTTGGGAATATGACCAGAATAACCAGCTTAAGAAACAGATTCAGCCGGGCGGGGCGACGACGCAATATCTCTATGACCCGAATGGACGTTTATTACGCGAGACCAACCCATCGGGGCAAGCAGTGGATTACAGCTACGATGCCGCCGGACGCGTGACACAGGTCAAATTGCCGGATGATGCACAGTATCACCTCGTCTATGATGCCAACGGCAACATCACGCAATACAGCGATCCGCTCAACCGCATCACCACCATTGGCTACAATGCGATCAACCGTGTTATTACTACCACTGACCCATTGGGGTATCTCACCACCAATGTCTACGATGCCGCTAGTCAATTGCGCCAAGTGACCAACCCACTCAACCACAGCAGCCACTTCACCTACACGCTGTCGGGTTGGCTCGATAAAGCCAGCGACCCACTTGGGCGTGTGGTGCAATTTGGCTATGATGCCGTTGGCAATCGCACCAGCGTGACCGACCCGCTCAACCACGCGCAAAGCGTCACCTACGATGTTCTCAACCGTCCGATAGCAGTTAGCAATGTGGCTGGTCATGTGACACAAATGCAATATGATGATGCCAGCCAACTGACCGCCGTAATCGAACCAAGCGGCTCTACCACCAGCTATGGCTATGATGTACGTGGTCTGTTGACACAGGTGACCAATGCCCTCAATCATGCCACCAATTACGCTTATGATGATGGCGGTCGTTTGACGCGCATCACCAACGCTCTTGGGCAACAACTCAACTATACCTACGACTCAGCCGGACGGATGGCTGCGCTGATCGACCCGTTGGGCAAGAGTACCAGCTATGGCTATGATCCTATGGGCAATGTCACCAGCGTGACCGTCCCGCTTGGGCGCACCACGACTACTGGCTATGACAGTGCCAACCGCCCCACTGAGATCAGCAATCCTGTTGGACAACGGACACGCTTGATCTACAACGCCGCCGGTCAGGTGCTGCAAGTGATCGTCCCCTCTGGCCGCACGGTTGGCTATGGCTATGATGGGCGCGGTCTGTTGACCAGCGTCAGCGACCCGTTGGGGCAGAGCGTGCAATATGAATACGATGCGCTAGGCCGTCGCAGCAAACAGACCGACCGACGCAACGCCAGCACACAATATGGCTATGATGCCGGTGGACGTTTGCTGGTGGTGACCGACACATTGGGTAGCACAGTGCAGATGGGCTATGACGCACTCGACCAGTTGACCAGCCTGACCAACCCCAATGGCAAGAATACCACCTACAGCTACGACACGATTGGCAACCTGCTCTCACGCACAGACCCGCTAGGGCGTGTGCAAAGCTACAGCTATGATGTACATGGACGGCTTGCCAGCACTACCGATGCGCGTAATACCAACATCTCCCTAGTTTATGATGCACTCAACCGCATCACCAGCCTGACTTACCCCAACGGTGTCACCAATTATGGTTACGATGCCATCGGTCGCCTGACCAACGTCAACGACCCAAGCGGCAACATCGGCTATGGCTATGATGCTGCCTCGCGTGTCACCAGCGTCAGCACGCCACAGGGGACGATTGGCTATGGCTATAACGATGCGGGTCAGCGCACCAGCATGAGTTTGCCGGCGGGGCGCACGCTTAACTATGGCTATGACCCAGCCGGTCGCTTGGCAAACATCAGCGATTGGTTGGGCGGCGTGACCAGCTTTGGCTATGATGCCGATGGCAACCCGACCACGCTGCAACGCCCCAACGGAGTCACCAGCAGCTATGGCTACGACAACGGCGGGCGGTTCAATGCCATCAGCCACAACGGGCCGGGCGGACAATTGCTCAACTTTGCCTACACGCTGGATGCCAACGGCAACCGCACTGCCGTCACCTCCAACTTGGGCAACGAAAGCTACAGTTTGGACGCACTCAACCGGCTGACACAGACGGTCTATGCCAATGGCGACAGCGTGCTATATAGTTATGATGCGATGGGCAACCGCACCAGCCAAACGGTTAGCAACCCGAATGGCAACGCCTCGTTGACCAACTATAGCTATGACGATGGTGGTCAACTGACCAGCGACGGCGTAAACAGCTATAGCTATGATGCCAACGGCAACCTGCTCAGTGCTGGTGCCGACAGCTACACGTGGGATTGGGCCAACCGGCTTACCAGTTCCAGCATCAACAGCAACAGTGCCAGCTATGGCTACAACGCGCTGGGCATGCGTACCAATTCTACCAGCAACGGCAACAGCACCCCCTATCTGTGGGATCAACTGGCTGGCTTGCCCTTGCCGGTTGACGTGGGTGGACAAACAGTGCTGCACGGTTTGGGGGCGATGGCACAGATCGACGCAGCTGGCAACCGCCACCATCTGTTGGGCGATGGCTTGGGTTCGATTCGTGGTCTTGCCGATGGCAGCGGGGCATTGACAGGCAGTGCCAGCTACGATGTCTTTGGTGCGATGCGCAGCCAAAGCGGAGCCAGCAGTGGCTTTGGCTTCACCGGCGAACTACAGGGCAACGGATTGTTGCACCTGCGCTCACGTGACTATCAACCCAATCTTGGTCGCTTCCTCTCCGCCGACTCTGTGCAACCCAACGCACCGGGCACACAAGGTTTTAACCTCTATGCCTACGTCGCCAACAATCCCACTTCTTGGGTCGATCCAAGCGGCTTCTCGGTGGGTAATACAGCCTTTACCAACCTGAACCCCAATCAACAAGCCTTGATTGGCGGTATGATTGTTTCAATTGGTGCTGTAGGCGGTATTCCAGCCACGATTGTCTTGATGGGTCTGCCGGGTTTGGGCGTGGCCGTCGCAGGGGTCTTTTTGTATCTTTCCTGCGCGCTTGACCAAAACGGCTGTATGGATGTCTTGCTTGATTATCAGGGGTTGCTAGAGAATTTTGGTTCAAATGCCCTGTCCAGCTATGTCTGGACAGACGAAATGCTTAGTCAAGCACGTATTGACTGGCCGATTCTGCCCGAAGTGCCAAAACCGATGGCAACTCCTTTGAGCATGTTGGCAGGTGTGGTGTTGGACACGCCGTATGATGTACTGACAACTGCCACAGGCTACGACCCGATAACTGGAGAGCGTTTAGAGTCATGGGAACGTATCTTGACAGCTGGCATGATATTTGTGCCGTTTGTCAATGGCTCCCATGCAAGGGGGATTGTGCAGGGTGCGCAATGGATGGGTGATGTACATACACTCTATCAAACGGGTATTTGGGGAGGAACTATTCGAAAGATTGCTGCGGCGTTACCACAAGCTGCCATTATTGGTATTCGCCCTCGTCCGATTACGGCTCAATTCTGGGAATTATTATGGAAGGCTTCAGGAAGATTTAACTACGTAAGACCTAAACCACTTAAAGAAGCTGCAAAAAATGTACCAGAGAAGTGGATCATTCAAGGTATTCTTAGTTCTCAGGGTAGGCTATTTGGAATATCAAGATTAGACACAGGTGTACGAAGGCTAACAGATGAAACGAACAGGTTTTGGGCGTACTCTGATCTTGATCTACAGTTTATTATTCAAAATGGAGTTCCTATTAAACTGCGTGATGAGGCAGATAGGTTTTATAGGGAAATAAACAACAAACTTGGCTACAATTTGTTGCAACATGGGGATAATATTTCTGGAGTATTAAGTAACGCAGAGGGTGCCAAAAGTATGTATCTAGACGCGAAAACTATCTTGATAAATTCTTCGGTTATGTTAGCATAGGTTCGGGACGAAATGCCGAAGGTCTTCGAGATGCTGAGCGATAGTGGTACTCAAAACTTATAATTAACGCCCAAATAATAGGAGCTGCCAACGGAGGCCAGATAAAGTAGCTCCAAATAGAAATCGAGGAGTCGGAGAAGAAAGAGAAGGCATGCAAAATCACCCAAGAGAAGACGGAATTCCAGGACGAAGCCTAAACTGTCCACTATTTAGGAAGCCGATCTAGATCCTGAAGAGGACTTCGAGTACGAGAAGTGCTGCTTCTAGGAAGATGAAGATGAGAGCGAGAGTCTCGAGCAAAAGAGACCCAGCAAAAAAGACAGACATCAGAAGACCAGGAAAGAGTGGACCATCCAGGAGGATGTTTGTTTGATCAGGTGCTACTTGAAGAAGGGCAGAAACTGGAAGGATTCTGCCCAGGAGTTGCTCTCCGACAGGACCAAGAAGGCTCTGGACCACAGGCTGGAGTATAACAGGAACAACGCTGCCAAGTTCACCCAGACTGACAAGGCAGACAACCCGGAGCTGGAGAGCTACCTCTAGAAGCTGAGGTAGGATCTCAAGGAGGGAAAGAAGCTGATCGTCCGCAAGCAGGTGACTAGGTGGTCGATTGAAGAGGACATCAGCGTACTGACGCAGTTCCTGGAGTACAAGGCTCCCTCTTGCATCCGAATTCCTGATAGAAGTACGAAGCTGATCGGCAGCCATTTCTGCCAGCTCAGAGACAGAATTCGGGTTCGAAACGGAATGAATTCGGACGCTGTTGTAGACGAGCACATGCTCAAAATGGAGATCAAAAGACTGCAAGACCTCCAGCTCATGGGTCAGAGCTTCGAGACCCAACATAACATTCTAAAGTCAGAGGGCTGAGCAACTCACAGTGATTAACATTGCCAATAATGAATCGATAGTTATTGAGATAAATATAAATGGAATAGTTCAATAGAGAGTAAGTCGAGAAGAAAAACTAATATCACGAACGGTTGGGACAGCTTCATCACAAAGACATAGCTCTTCCAAGGTCTACAAATAACAGGAACATAACTACAGCCACCCAAATACTATAGCTGATAAAGAAAAAAAGATAGTAGCTGACGGGAATCTCAAAATCCAGCACTGAGCAGAAACTCTAGCCGATATCGAAACCTCAGACAGCGAAGGAGCTGGAGCAGCATCCATCCAAATAGGTAGTACTTCCGAAGTTGAAAACTGAGAGTAAATCGGACATCTCCTTGGATGTTGAGCCTAGATCCTCATCTATCGAACAGTCTAAACCAAAGGATAGTGAGGCTAGTGAGAGCGAAAAGTCGAAACGAGGCAAGAATGGCTCCAAAAGATATATAACACAGGAAATAGAGGAAATAAACTAGCACGAGGAGCTGCAGTAGATGCAGAGTACGGAGGCTTTCCAGGGATGTCTGAACCAACTACCACGCCTAACCAAGTTTAGATCGCTGCAGAACATGCAGCCTTTAATAAACTTTCTTAAGTAATCCAACCCTTTCTTCAAGAACACCCCATAAATGCTGGTATCATCGTTGCTGAAGGTGTGCAGAATCCTCCACTTCAACAAGTCATAAAAGATTTACCATAGAACTGACAAACTAACCTCCTTTTACATTATCCTGTGGGGGAGAGTAAGGATAAGCGATACTCTCAGCGAATTTCGTAAGGTTTCCGTCAGAGGAGAAACACTCAGTTAGCACGCTTTGTTCGACAACAGCAGTCCTAAGCTTAGATTCTAAAATGCGAAGGCTATCTCTGAAACTTGGGTGCTTTAAATACCTGTTTTCTTGTACAAAAAGATTTACGAAGAGCTGGTGCTCTACGGCTACAAGGGCGACTTTCTAGCGATGGAAAGTCTATTCAAACGCAACTACATTTTCAAGCAGAGCCTTAAGGCCAAATCAACCTGATTTCTGTGCTTTAATATTTTGCTTATAATTATTTACCTGAGAAAAGAAAACAAATGAGAAGGGCTTCCCTCGACACTCTCTAACTCCGTAACCCAGGGTTCTCCAAACGCTACAATGGCTCTATCCCCTAAGCACGTATTACTCAGTACGACAATACTGAAATACCTGTCGTCAGAAATAAAACCACTTCGGTCTCTCCTCTAGAATTATCTGGATCTCTGAAGCCTTTGCTCTCCCAACGAACTAAAGCTCAGTTGTCTACGAGTGCCATCGAAAGTCAGTTACGGTCCTTAGGAGTCAACCAAAAGAACGGGGCAGCAGAATAATAGTAAGCCTCTTATGTTGAGAACGGTGTCAGACTATCATTAGATGAAGAAAAGAAAGATAAGACCAATCTAAAGTTTCTGAGGTACAAGTTTAACCCAACGGAGTAGCCGATGCAGACCCTGAATAAAAAAGCATAAAACTCATATGGCCAACACAAAATTGACGGAATCCCCATAACAATAAACATGTTCTACGAGAGGAACAGTGTATTCTATGAGGATAGCAGGGTCCCCGCAGTTTATAAACGATATTTCCTGGCAGGGTTTTAAGAGTGAATGGCATTTTGTTACTATATTTATAATATACATTATATGGGTTACTAGTATAAACATCAATCCCTTGGTGTTTCTATAAGGCCGATTGCTGTCTGGAGTTTATCTAGAAGCTTAGCACCACCCACCTCATATGCAACATTAAAGAGCTGACCGATTTTATTTGTTGATAGTGCCAATTTATTCATTAGCTACTGCTTATCCTTTTATAGTTGTTCTATCTTCGGAGAATCTGATAATGCTTTCTCTGAAGCTGGCATATGGCCAATGAAGTCTTTCGTGAATTCGATGTCAAATGACTGATTTTTAATTTAGAAATGTTAGAGGCCCTCAGAGTCTTTGTGTTTTGATCACAGTTCCTACAATTATCTTTGAGTTTGTTAATATTTATGCCTCAATGTCTCATACATTTCTTCAGATGCAGGAGGGCTCGCCGAAGCGAATAAATCAGTCGACTAATCCTTAATACTTGAAGACTTCATCTTCTACAAGTTGTCATTTAGATTATGCAGTTCCCTGTTTTTTTCTAAAATTTATCTTGTTTTCTTATCCACCATCTTTTCCAAGTCCAAATTCTGCTTCTCTAACTATCGTTTTTGATTTCTCCATTTGATTTCCATTTACGATATTTTTTCTTCTAAATTATCCACAGTCATCTTCAGTCGAGAGTTCTCGCCTTACAGCATCTCTACTTTAATATTTGTCTAGCCAGTTCTCTACAATCCCAGCCCCGAGTTCATATTCCCTTTGCCATTTGCAACTTTGAATGCAAGTGTCTCCATTTTATCAATAACAGCGTTCAATCTCTTTAGTTCCCCGCTGTCTACAGCTTTAAATTGCTCTACACTAATCTTCGGTTCAGGTTGTTAGAAGCGAGACATAGACATCATTGACATATTGGCATCCTGTGTCGATACGTTCATCACACTAAATCAGGCTATGATTACCTTATTTAGGATGTTCCAGCAGACTCCTCGTCCAGCAACTCGTAGTAGAATACCACATCAACATAGGCCTCAGGGTCTGGACACTTCGTCAACATTATTCTCTTCTATGCTGCCTGATTTACCCCACCAAAGTTCTCATTAAGTGGCTCAGCAAGGTCGAAACGTGCATAACCTCCAGACTTGGTTTTGTCCTCGATACAGATAACTGGTGCAATTTAGGTCTGAGTTTCTTCTTATGTACGTTCTTCTCCAGAAAGGAGCTTTTGACAGTGTCAAAGTACATGACAAACTCCAACACAAGGGTTTAGTTGTAAATGGATTCATTGTTTTCGTGCTTTACAATCCGCGTTTCTGCTCTATTTTGATCTAAATTGGAGGGCGACTGTACTTCTTTTCCAGAGGATTTTTGTTTGAAAGGAGGCATTTTTGCGTATCTGCAGCCTCTTGAACTCAGCCGAAATCTTATACTTCATGCTGCGGATGTGTTCGGGCAGTTGAGTCGCCATGAATTCTGTAAATACAAATTGAATAATTATACGCTGAAAATACTCTACAACAACTCCATTAGTATTGGTTTGTGGTAATCAGACAGACATCACCGTCACATTTCATTGAGCGTGTTGTGTACGCCCGAAACAGTCTTGGCAGTGTTAAGTCCGTTGAACTTGTAGTTACCTCCAGGGAAGCCCTTGGTGAAGGAGCTATCGCAGGGTAGGTATTTGCTAGGAATCTCTGTTGCAGTAGGCAGATCGGATCCTATGTAACAAATTCGTTACCATAGTTCATGTTGTTGGTTCGATATATGATGGGGCCGACGTTCATTCCATGCTATGGGTACTTATACTGCGAGTGCTTGATGGGGAACTATCGCTCACTCTTCCGGAAGGATTGTTGGGTGTCTGTCGCCTGACTTACGTACTTTTCGTTGATGATTCGGCTTTTAATTAGCCTTTAGGCCTTCTTAAAGTCAGAGATGGAGTCAACTACTTCGCTGTAGGTGGGGATCTTAGCTGTTTTAAGGTCGAGTTTCTCAGGGCGAACGTTCTCGTGGATCCACGCTACATAGATAAAGAGGCTTACCTGAGCCGTACTCCTGGCTGGTGGTTTTGTAGAGAGTGTTTTGTCCTGCCCGACTGAGATTGGAATTCATTAATGAAACTACTAACTATTATATTAAGACATTAAGTAATGGAATCAAATGGCACCTCACTCCATATCAGCAAAGCCGAAACTATCGATGCCGATATGATTGATAAACTAAAGGAGAAAAACAACTGGTTGACTGAGTTGTTGGATTAGATGCACAATCCTAACAAACCTAAGAAATCGAAGAACAAAGCTTACAATCTACATAAAGTTAATGAAGAGGCAAGCAGTTTGTATAAGGTGAAGATCACCCTTCCAAAGATAGCGAGTTCTACCAAGAGACAAATGCTTCGGAATGCATCTTAAACTAAGAGAGTTGAGCAAACATAATAACCTACAGAATCTAAATAGGACCAAATATACAAGATGTATGGAGTTCACAAACGGTACTACAAATCCCCTCAGAATATGAATAGAACTCGTGTATAAGCTAAAAACCTTCGAAACATAACATACTAAAAAGTGAAATCTAAACCCTCCTCTCCCCCTAACGTCTCCTATTACATGTCTGAAATATGGTAGTTGATGTCCTCCCAGCCGTAGCTTAGCCAGCTGTTCTCTCACTAGAAATCCGTAAAACAATGCCGCATCCGGCACAACCATTTGATAAATTTCGACAAATAATACTATAGCCGGTAGAATAAGAATGATATTGCAGTTATTGGCAGCAACTCACAGTCAGTTTGATAATGATCGCTCACTATTTGTATTTAATTCGAAGAAGGTTCAGTCGCTTGTGCTTCTACTTCTATTCTCTTGTGTCTAGTTTAAGAGTGGGCTTATGGGAACTGTATTCGAGATGAAATTTGTCGATATAGTCACAGAGTACATCTGATAACTACTTTATTTGATCCAAATGGAGCCGTTTTATACCGACAACTTCGTCTAGTTTCTGCTTTTTGGAGAGTGGCTTATAGATGATCTCCGAATACTCTTTCAAGTACACCCGAAAGTTATCCAGAACATATTATTCAGGCTGCCTGGTCGCCTGCTCCAACTATCTAATGTATTCTCCTGTCAATCTAATTGACTAATTGACTATTTACAGCTCCGTATACACCAAACTAGCATTCCTCTGAAGAAGCTCTTCAAACTGCACTACTATCTCCTTCTACTTCATCTCTAAACTGTCATGGATCTCCTCAAAATACTTCGATACCTCCAGTTTGTTGCTTTACACCTCATGCTAGAAGTCCTCCACCTTCTGTTTCAGCTATTTCTTCTGCAGATCGTACGTCTACTGTGCTCTTAGAGTCTTTTACAATAGACGGTTGTACTCTTAACGAATTTATAGGGCTGCCTTGTGAGATGATTTTGATTTATGGCCTTTGTGCCTTCCTTAATTAGTGCAGGATTACCGTTGATGGCACACTCAGCACATATATTCTCCAAACACTGCAAACAATAATAGGAATTCTATTGTTGGTGCTATTTGCACAGTTATACTGACTTTTTTAAAGGAGATTTCGATTTGGAGCGTGGGTGATCCAGTAACAGATCTGAAATAGTGCTCTATTCCTGCACATTGAACTTTTAGTTGCGCCTGGGAGGGGTGGTCTCCGGTGTTCTCCTCATCGGAAGAATGGACTAGGGTTTGCTCGTGTAAGTTGGCTTAATTATTGGAGTCTCCTTCAGGAAAAGCATAAGGGTGCTGGGATCTAACTATGTTTTTTACTCACAAATAGTGCATTGGTATATGCCTTTGACGAAGTAGGGTGATTTCCTCTGTAATTAGTACTAAGACGCCGCACATGAGAGACATACATCGTGCATGCAGGAGAGCTGCAGAATAGAGTCTTTTGTAAGGCGACATACACTACAATGATCCACTTGATTCATGTAATAAAATTAAATCGGTATAACAAATAGTGATATGGTTACAGAAATTTTAATTAATTTGGTGCCAGATGATATCTAAAAATGTATTAATATCGAGAGCAGTTTAACTCATAATAGCAGGAATAACAAAAATATCGCTCATTTGTATCGCTTGACGTCCCTAAAATGGTGAACTCTACGCAGGACATCCTACCGGAGTTTCTTCTGCAGTTAGACAGTATTAGTTAGATGAGTGTGTTGATGCTTAGCGTTCTTATGACTGGCATCTAGGAAGGTCTATTTTGATTACATCAGTCTCCTCTATATCTCTACATCTAAAAATAGTTACTTTTGGCTATACTACTCTTCAGTTGATCTGGGTCTAGGGTTATGGTGTCTTCCGCTCGGTTGCTTCGGCGTAGAGTTACGTTAAATGTTTGATTATGGGAGGTGTTTGACTACCGATTAGTCGCGTACAACTCATAAAGTCGCTACAATCTGCTGCGGGGAGTAGATTATCCTTTATTCTTTAGAATTCCTTTAGGGTTTTAGGCTGTTGGTCTACTGTTAGCGCTGTATCCCCTCTTTGCCCTATTCTGCTTTGGTACTTCCTATTTTCTTCTCGAATGTCTCACTGGTGCTCGAATTGAACTGGGTTTAATTTACTTATTATGTTAGATTTAATTGTGTTTGTCGAACCTGGATGTTGCTGATGGGGTATACAGAGGTCGTTTCGCTGGCACTGGCCTTACAGAAGAGTCGTACCGAGCATTACTTATATCAACCAACTTCTTATCCTGTGTGTAGTTATTGATTTGTTTAGGTCGACTCTCCATTTTGAAATAGGCCTCCCGATTCTACTTCTATTTCGGTTAAGGTTTCCTCTATTCAGAGTAGAGTCTTTCAGCTGGGGATGCAGCCTCCCTCTGGAAATCCCTCTTCCTGTCATAATCAATTGGACTTCTAACCTGCTCCTTCTTTGATAACTATTGCATATCTGACCTCAGCATTTTAATTTATTTCTGCAGCAAAGCCTGCCCTTCCAATGTATTCCTTACCAAATCATACAATCTTGACATTTCATCGCCATTCTTATCTGATTGCCTGATGGTTGTACTGTTCAAGTAGTCGTTGCTTCTTTTTGCTTATCTATCGGGAGGGTTTGATGTCTTGCTATCAGAGAATACGTGGTTTTGGGCATTAGCCTAATACCTGCGGTTATCGTTGCTGCTGAACTATTTAACGATAGGATTGTGACTCTAAGGCTTAGTATAATTGGTACTGCTCCTGCGATACGTTGTTAGAGGCTCCCGATACGCTTTTAGATTTCCTCTCTACGCTTTTCCATGGAGGTCACCTTACTGAAGTTGTCCTTGGTAACTGTACCGGCTAACATCATTATTAATAAAATCTAACTCTTAAATTAACTTTCCAGAGGTAGTGTATGTATTTGCATGAAAGCTATCAATAATATGCCTTAGATTGCACATAAGACTAAAAATATAGAAAGAGATCATCATTTCTCTTTATTACCCTCAGTACACCTCCCTCAAGCAACAGAAGATCTCTGCCGTCTTCTCTTCTCCTTAAACATAGATTTCAGAGATAATTTTGTAAGGTAATTCTTTCTGAACTATGCCTACAAATGAATAAGGTCACTGCGCAAAGAAATTTCCATAAGCTCTGTCTTTATCATTACTAGGTTCTTATGAGTGAGTTAGAGAAGTCCAGCAGGTTGAACAGCCACCGCCATCTCATTTATAAACGACATCTCATACCTCCTAAATTCTAGGAGGTGCTCTTCATGGAGAGTCTAACCCTGTTCGTACACTGCACTCGCCTTAGTTTTACTATCAACCACATTAACCTTCCCCCATAGTATAACGTAACTACAGTTCGGCTTCAATTCTAACGAGTATATGACTTCATTCTTGTTAAAAGTCTCCACTCTGCACTTCTTCAGCAACTCCACAATAGTTACATACTACAACTTCCTGAAGAGTGGGTTTAGTTTGTGGCAGCGATATGCAAACAACCGGAGATTTTATTCGTTCCTATGAGCTAACTATCTGGGCACTGTCCTCCACAAATCCTCTAATGAGGCGTGTTAATAGTTGGAGCTGATACTGTTTTAAGGGTTGAGAGTGGGTGTCTGCTTTACCCTAGTCTTAAAGTTACGATACCTGTGATCTCTTATTATTTATTGCTCACTTGACTGCTGAGATTCTTCATCAATCTCAGTCATAATTCTGCGCTTGGGAAGTCGTTCCTATCTACGATTCCGAAGCACCTGAACAATAGGATAACGATGGTTGCTCATACTCGATAATTACCCATCAGGCATCCTAGTGAAGTTAGTTCCTGTTTCGCCAAGGTTGACCAATCTATACATCTCATCTGTGCCCATCGGTTATATATCTACCTGTTGGTATGGGTTCGATCTTTAGTTTGATTAAATTTATTGGGAAGGGTTTCTGTCGTAGCTCTGATGTTGTTTCTTGGGCTGGGAAGGTGTGGTAACTGGAGGAAGTCGTCGTTCTGAGTTGACGCTGTTGAAGACAACCTTTTATTCATCGTCAGACTTGTATCTATTTTCATTGTGCAGGAGAGACCGCCGGTGTTTAGGAACACGGCCTTACATAAATACTCAATAATAATAGGTAATGGAGGAAACTACAAGTAAATAGGGTGGGTGATGGTTAAGGTGGCCCTTCAACCCATTTCCACTGTTTTCCATGTATGGAATGATTCGAAAATAATTTGTAGATCGCATCCGAATAATTCAGGTATGCCGTTAATAACCGAAAAAATGAAAAGGACAGGGGAAGCTCAACCTACCAAGACCAAACTCACACAAAAAATTACTGACCTATCCTACTACCTGCCAAAATTAACTGGAATTTGGGTGAAAAGGCTGAGAATTGTACGCAGCCGACTGTCTAATTATATCAGGTAGAGTATGGCTAAGGAGTTTAGGACGGAAAATAATACATTGGAGGGGATTAGAGTTTGCAAAAACTTGGAATTTATCCCTTCTTAAAAGTGTCCCAATGCCCAATCCACACTCAAATCAGACTTACCTTGAAAATCTACACCCATCCACCGAAAATTAGTCTTCAAAATAGGGAACATGGGTAATATTTAAATTACTTCTGTATAATTCTATAAAATGTCGTCAAACGGCATGTGATTGGTCATTCCATTCTCAGATAAAGTGTAGGGTTACAGAGAATCACTTGTCCCGAAGAGGGAAAGAAGAGTGAGGACTGGGAAGAGATTGCTAACAAAATGGTGGCCGACAGTAATAGCTGCACAGTGGGTATTCCAATCAATAGGAGAGTGAGGGACATGGAGGTGGGGGAAAAGCAGATTACTCTCGTAAATACTGTCTTAGAACACGTGTTATAACATAATATATAATGGCGTATTAAATCAAATGAACTGTTCAGTTAATAATAAATTAGAGCTTATAAGTTAAATTCGATGTCCATTTCAGAAGGAAGATTCATCAGCATTGAAAACGGAGTGCTCCTCCCGGCGAAATTCGTGGAAGGAGATCTATCCTATTAGATCACCAACAAGGATTCGAAACTCATCATGAAGCTTAATGAGGATAATGAACTGGTTCTCTACGAAAAGGCGCTCTCTAAACTTAAAGGTATATGCCATCAAGGAGCATTCGTACTTGCTGGAAGAACCATCGAAAATAAGTGGGAAATCCTCAAACACTGCAAGATAGACAAGCCAGTCGGCAAGTGGGCCCTGTCCTTCCACAACTCCGACCATTTTTAGTTAGTTTTCCTAGAACCAGAAGATTTTCTGAAGGATTTGAAGAGACCTCGTAGTGAGCTTTCCAATGACTAGCAATGTACACTTTGTCTAGAAACCCTCTAATCGAACGGCAAAGACTGTGTTGAAACCAGCTGTGGGCATACCTTCCACAAGAAATGCCTAGCTCCGTGGGCATTTAATAACACATGTCCGAATTGCCGAAGTTTGCTGGTAAACAAAAAGATAAAGAGACAATGAAGTGGATAGGCCTATTAAGTCGATTGATTATGTATAGTTCTACTAGGTTTTGAACACCTTGGATTACCTCCTAGATTGAGATTTGGATACTTATCTGTCGTTAGCCCTGATTATTTGGGAATTTATGGTTCGACTTAAGATGAGGAAGCATTATTTAATCAAGGAAAGAGAGTTGTAGAGGGGATCGGGAGGTTTGGAGAGGTTTAGCAACGGAAAAGTTTGTTGAAGTTGGGAAAACTTAATATTGGGGGTTAAATTCTGGCAGGTTATATGCTAAAGCACTTATTTCTAGATGCTGAAACTGCCAGTAACCGTATTTTCGTAAGAATTCTAATTTCAAAATTCACTGTGGTTTAATCCAAGAAAATTGACGCCTCTATAAAATACTCTCGAAAACATATTCTTGTACTTCCATACACTTTCCAGTTGTAGAACTCGAACTCACTCATAGATCCCTCCTGTCTTTATTGAGACTCCTCTTAAAGTGGAGCTGCTGTAGAAATAAAGCATAGTTCGGACAAGACGCACCTTTTATGAATCTTTTTGGTGACAGTTGCAACAGATAATTTTTATTCAACCAGCTAATGCATAAATTTTATGAATAATATTAATAGAGACATCAGTATGATGTATTTATGTATTTATTACGACAGTTGTATTTTTTAACGAAGCCCATATCAACACAAACTACTATTTAAATGTGGGTAGATGGGAGGAGAGATAGGAGTGAAAATTTCAAGGAGTGTAAATCACTTGTAGGCGATAAAGGAGAGAATTATGTTCCAGAAGAAGCCTATGAAGTTGGCGAATAATACTTGGAATTTGATGGGTATGAACCAAAAGTTGACTGTAGTGGCTGCCGGCCATATCATCCAGTTGGTTTTGAGGGTCTACCAGATTTTACTCTTGGCAATCTAAACCCCTTTATTGAATTCTAAACTCTCGGCATAAGTACCTCCGCTGATAGTGGAATGGAAAATGAAAAATCCAAATAGGAGAACAGGAGCGAACACAAGTTGGTCGAGAGCCATGGAAGCTAAAACTTTAGGAGTTTTGCTCCATCCATTGAAGAAAGCTCCATGAATTGTCGGCAGGAGCTTACAATACCACACATGCAGTACTGGAGCGATGTACAATCCTCCGCAGGTAGCCAGCAGCAGATTTCGGCGAGTATCGAAAGTGGGTAGTTTTTGGATGTCTGGATAAGATGTAGAGAGTACATTTTTGAGCAACTACATCGCCTAAACTGAACAATATTGCGGAAGTAATGGTTTTTGTGATGATTGGACGTCTGTCGAGCATCCGGGAGTAGAGAGCTAGCATGGAGTATTAAATAACGAAATGTTATAATGTTGGCGATTAGTTACGAACTGATTAAAATTGTTTTAGCCTTATGGGTACTCTTGACTTTCCAGGATATTATACTCCAATCTGTAGAGACTTAGATAGGCTAGATAAGAACTCATGACTAGCGAGTTTAACTAATGAATCAGAATAACCAGTTACTGGGATACGTACGGTAAAAGTGAAAATAGTGAGGATGCTGGGAGCAGGTAGATATGAGTATTATGGATGTGTACAATGGAAAGTCAATGTTAGGAAATATGCAGTTAATAATGCAATTAATATTAGAGGGTGATTTTAATATGGTTGGGTAGCTGTTGCTTGGATGTTGGGATAGAATGATATTTTGTTGAGTATTGATGGAGTTACACAATAATATTTATCTGTATGCGTTGTGGAATTCGAAGAATTAGTCAGAATCTTTGGAACTTGAGACAAAAGTTTTGTTTTACAAAGTTAGCTTTTTTATGGCAATTTTGGATATCAAACAGGCAATATTTCAATTTAATATCATATATATATCAATCCATAAACTTTGTCTGTTCAACTGGTAAACCCTTTAGAACTAATTAAATTAATTTGCAATATGTTTGAGAATGTTACTCCATAATTCAGGCTGAGAATAAGCCATTACGACGATAGGATCCCTAAATCTCTTGCGAAATAATAGCACAAATATGTTTTCCATAATATTACCTAATCTCACAAAGTGTTATGTTCGGAGACTTAGCCTCTACAGCTCCTTCTTAATAATTTTGTCCACCTTACAACTTATATCAACTAACGCAGAACATCAAATACCCCTGATTTAATAGGAAATAATAGCCAATATTATTGTAGTGTACAGGTATTCAATTTAAATTCAAATTCAAATTATGCTCTCTCTTCTGTTGCTATCTGTCATTCTTTACCTCGTCGACGCTCAGAATAACCAACGGCTGGACCCTAAGCTCATTCCTAGAGCAGCACAGAACATTACAATCAATATGCCTGTCTTCAAAACTGACTATATCACTATGCCATGCTACCCACCCTACACAGATTGTGATTCCCCTCAAGTCATCTTCAAAATAAGTGTGTAGTTGGCTAATGTAAGTATGTTGCCACCTAACACTCCAGGATTCCAGGGTAGGACTCCCATGACTCCTAGTTTCGTATATCGAGGACAGGCTATTGATTCTTTAACTGGAGCTCCACTTGGTGATGTAGCATTTGTGCCTGGACCAATAGTAAGGCATCGAGTAGGAACAAGAGTAACTCCAATAGTAACTAACAATCTCCCACCCAACCACATTCTGCCAGTGGATATCAAACTCCCAGATATGATGCAATACAACCCAACAACTCTTTACTTAGTCGCAATAAGCCTTCATGTTCATGGAATTTATAATGGTGCTGGTTCAGATGGTTCACCAGGTGGTTATCATAAATCAACAGGAGAGGTAGGTGCTTAGTATGTTACAGAGGGGAGTGCAAGGTTGAACAAAAGAACTAAGATTGTTACTATGGCTTACCAACCATTATAAGGAACTTTTCTTTATCATGATCATGCAGGTGGATGGACTCGATTGAATGTGTATGCAGGCATGTATGGGTTTTGGATAGTGGATGACCCTAGTTCATACTTAAGTAGGAATTTCGATCGAGAACATGATGTATTCCTTGCGATAAAAGATTATGATTTTTATCAGGATGGCAGACTATACTACCCAGCAGACCCTGTAACGGGAGGATGGGTGGCTGAACAGCTTGGTCAGGTTTTTGCTGTCAATGGTAAGGTATGGCCTAATCTCAACCTCAAGCGAAACCTTTATAGGATGAGATTAACAAATATTTGTAATGCTCGAATAATCACTCCAATCTTCGTCGATTAGAAGACTGGAAAGGTTATCCCTTTTAAGCTGTTCAAAACTGACAGTTGCTACTATCAGCTTCCTCTAGATCTCACTTCCATCTAACTACCTAACTCTGGGAGGGTTGAGATAGTCATCAATATTAACTAGGCATCACCAGGTTCAAAGATACTAATGTTCGATAGGATGCAATTTGTATCGAGTAATGTCAATATCAACAGTGAAGGGTTTATTATGTCGATTACTCCTATGGAAGTGGAAACCCCTACAATAGTGCTAATACCATTCAGTAACCTCAATAGATATCTAAATGTGTTTCCCATACAGGTTCCAAGCGTAGTGAATAAGTACTATGTTATGGGTGAGCACTTTGTTAATGGTGTTTCCAATGGGCTATGGTTTAATGGTAAGCACATGAATAAACCTTCTGAGGATATCCTATACACCAGTATTGTCTATGACTTCTACATTATCAACCTACTACCTTAAATCCATCCCATTCACCTCCACCTAGTGAACTTCCAACACTACCTTAATGGCAAATTCAATGCGTCTGAATACTAGAAAGAATATTATAGGATTAATGGTGGGCCTCCCCTCTACAAAGAAGAACCCAAATCACTGGATCCTACGCCCTATCTCCTTCCTAAAGACAAAGCGGTGGGTGATCGGTGGATCAAACTAGGAGATACATACCGTGTATTTAAGGATGTATCAAATATCCCTGATCAGACTGTTGGAGTGTTTAGAGTGAGATTTAAGTATCCCAATGGCAGGATGTACCTGTTTGATGCTGCAGGAGACTATGTCTGGCATTGTCATATTTTAGAGCATGAGGATAACTTTATGATGAGGATGTTCAGGGTGATTGACGATTAGAGGTACAGGCTTTATTATCGGTGATTCTATTTGGGATGTTAATAAATTAGTTATTATTGAAAGATTATCTATTAGGACTATTCTCAGTACAGATGCAAATAGGATATCTTAATCAACTATGTAAATTATTTTTAATATGCAACCAGTGCATCTTTTTCGATCACTTTTCTCTATTCTTATGCTGCTAGTTTTGATCAATAATCTCAAATATATTTACGAACAAATATTTTCTCAACTAATCTCCTTGCTAAATTATCTCAAATTTGGGTTTGGGGTTGGGGTTGGGGTTGGGGTTTGGGGTTGGGGTTGGGGTTGGGGTTGGGGTT
>JAOXNN020096302.1:6413-31472 GCA_028571205.2 Hydropsyche betteni | reverse complement strand
AACTGTCAAAGGTCCACGAACACTGCGCATGCGCTCACCGACGCGACATCCAGAAACCAAAACGACATAAGTGCATAGTATTATATTCATGAGCCTTAAATCGTTGTACATAAAGCTCAATGTGGCAGATATAGGCGTTGGAAACTTCCTAGCGTTGGAACCTGACTATAAAATATATATGTTGTAGTCCGATTATAACGCTAAGCCGTTTCTAATGCCTATGTCTGCCATATTGAGCTTTATGTACAACGATTTTAGGCTCATGAATATTATACTATAGTATCATCGTAACATCGTAACGTAAAATGTGAAAACCCGTTGAAAATCGTTAGTAATTTCACATGTGACCATTGATTGTACGAAACGTCAAACGTGTGGACGCAATTTCACACACTAATGATGTTTTTAACGCTGCTCAAACCTAGAACGTTACATAAACGCGTAACCACGGATTTTAATATGAACGTTAATTCCTACGTCATAAAGCATAATATTGTATACTAGCAGTTTTTTTACGCTAGAATCGGCCTGAGTTAGAAACGGCTTATAACATAAATATTGTTGAGTCGAGTTAGTTACATCAAGTAATTAAGTATAATATAATTTCGCAAAGTAACGTTATTAACATTGTAATGAATTGGCGATATGATTGTAATGGCACAAAAATTTCACTTGTCCATTAATATGGACTCGAAACTAACGTTTTTGTAATGAATACCTTGCTGAGATTATTCTATTATTAATTTTTTTTCAATAATCAAATATAGAAGTAAAATACACATATGGTTTAATACAAATATTGTTTTCAAATATCTGAACTGTCAAAACTCCTCTGTTAAGTTAAAATACACTTTAACTAGTGAGCACCAGTTAAACTGTATTTTCATCTGTTGAAATTTAGCATAACTAGACAATTTATATTCAAATACACTTTATCTAAAATGTCAGACAAAATATACTTTAACTAATTATACACTTTGACTGTAACATATATATATTTGTATGTATATGTATGTTGGATGCATGTAAGTATGAGTATATACACGTGTGTGTGTGTGTGTTTGCGTGTATGTGTGTTTGTATGTATGTGTGTTAGTTCGTTTATATATATTTATGTGTGTATGAATGTTGGGTGCATGCAAGTATGAGTGTATACGTGTGTGTGCGTGTGCGTATGTCAGGGAGGCCGTTCCCGGTAAATGACCGAAATAATAGGTCGGTAATTCAATGGTAAATAAGAGATAAATTTGTGTTTCGAGTATTTTTGAAAAAAGTTTTAAATTTTTGAGTTGTCGGTCGAAAACTCAGAAATTTTTTTTATCAATTGTGCTGAAATTTTGTACACGTCTTTTCAACGATATTACTTTCTATACGAACCTATTTTTTTGAAAATTTAATAAAAATTTGGTTCAAAATTCAAGTTTTTTTATTAAGTATTTCAACCTATGAATTTTGCTTTATTTTATTTTTTTTAGATTCATATAAAAATATAACCTCAATAAACACTCGGAACTTTTATTTTTTCATCTCAGACCAATAAAACTGGAGCTAGAAGTTAAGCCAATCAACGACTTTCGCTGCGCTTTTCCTGGAAGATTGGCCATTCGAATCGGCCTGGAATCGACCGTTTTGAAATTTAATTTTTTTTTTTGTAAAAGTTAAAAATACAAATAAACCATATGCCAAGTTTCAAAAATATTGAACGAGTTATTCTTTAAAAAAAAATTAATCAAAATCAAGTCGAATTCACGCGTCTACTAGTATCTCCCCCCTTAAGCGATTACAGAACGTAGCGTAACATATAATTATAATATATCGTGTACATTTGCGCGAATAGGTTTTTGATGTTCTAAGTGAATTTGATCGATTGGGTTGTTCTCGAATAATTATTGTTCTCATTCGGTTTTTTGAATCGTGTGTCTTTTGGATTGTAAGGTAAAAACGTTGCGTCACGGTAACGTGCAAATGTAATACGTCAAATATTTGCGAGTTTCGATTTGTGAATGATATGTGGATGAGAGTGTATTATTTTTTTTTAATTTTCGAACTTATCCCATCCTTCGGTTAATCCTCACACCTAAACCCACAATCACTTTATGAATGACTTTTGTATAGAAGTACATATGTATTATACATCCAACGAACATAGCGACCGCATATTTTTATATTTTTTTAACTGAAAAAAATTGATTGAATTGTCTAGTTAATTTAATTTAATTAATAGTTCAGATTTTATTCGATTCGAATCGAATTACTTTCAATTGCTTTCATATATTTTGTTTTAGTGTTCACTATTAATCCTAATAATGTTTGAATTTTGTTTAAACTTTATTGATTATTATATATGTTTTATTTCGGGTTGATTCTTAAAGTAAATTTAATTAAATTGATAGTATTTATAAAATTTCCTTTTAAAAAATTATGTTCTTCAAAAGTTATCAAGATAAATTGGAGATTTGGAAAAACTTTTAGAATAAATATCCATTGTAAATATATTTTGATATATTAAATATTATAATGAAAATCAGTCGTAAACATGAACATAATAATTACATTGACATTAGAAAAGGGAATATTTACTGATCAATTAGGTATTTGAAAATATGCAAAATTTATAAAAATAATATAATATTAGAAAAAATTCGTACAATATGTAAACTTTCAAAATCATGCTTATTTTAAATTACAAAATTAATACTTTAAGTTTAGATACCGTATTATTATTGGAATATTGTAATAATATTTTTTGTTATGTATGTATTATATTTAAATATTTGGATACGAAAAAGTTAAACTGAAAATAGAGACATCTGTCGTATTTTCTGGGCAACATCAACTACGTGATCTTAAAAAAATATTGTGTGAAATACTGAAAGTTTTTTCCTATAGAAATTGTAATGCTTATGATTAAATCTTTATTTTTTTTTTGTTTTCGAATATATGCAAAAAAAAATTTTTGTACTGTAATACAAAAATCTTTTCGAAAATCTTATAAAATTTTACACTATTAAAAATTTTATAAATAAAGTGTTGTTAAGTAATTAAATGATATGGTAATTTAATTATTTCTTTGTTAAACGCTCGACTATTTCTTGAGGTGATTTGTTTTTAGTTTCTGGTAATAATGTAATTGTAAATATTGTACCAGATAAACAAACAATAGAAAAAAATAAGAATACAAAATGGTCTCCGAGAAGCTGTAACAAAGCAAATTTTTTAATTAAATTGTGTGCATAGTAAATAATACTAAATACATTTTTTGCATTTAAAATTTACGTCAACAGAAGGGCCAAAAAATTGCAATAATATAAAAGATGTCAACCACACAACACCAGCATTAATTGCACCAGCAATTCCTCTCATCTGAAAAACAATGCACAAAATATAAAAGCCAAAATCATATATTAAAATATTAAAATAATTCATGAAATGATTTTAACCTCATCTAAAAAGAGTTCTGCTATGCTTATGTATGTCACCGAACCCAATCCAATATAATAAACGAATACACTCCACGACAATGTCACAATGGGCAAAAGTGATACAATAAGATCCATCGTGGAAGAATCAGGTCCTGAATTATACTTCGATACTAAATATCCACTAGACACACCCCAAAAATATAAAGAAAGTATGACCATGCTTATTGAGAGTAATGAACATGACCACGCTAAGAGTGCCTGATTAAACAAAATAATTTATATAAATTTTTAGAATAAGGATTCTATTGATTGTAGTATTTGTTTACCTTTCTTCCGCTTCTGTCTACTAAAATAAGTGGCATAACTGCTCCGATACACATAGAGCCTCCGTAGATGATAGTAGATGTGAAAGGGTCTAAAATACCACCGGCTCTACTGAAAATCGTACTCGCATATGAATGTACAGCAAAAATTCCACTGAATGTCTGAATACTTGAAAGTATACATGCTAACAATAATCCTCGGCGTGAGGCTGAATGATTGACTGGAAAAAAATCATGATTATTCACAAATAAAATTAATAATATATCGATTAATTGAAATTTGCAATGGTTACATACAAAATTCTCGAATTGATGCAGTTTTTGCTGCACCAGCTTGTTGTATTTTTAACTCAGATAAAACTATATTTGCATCTCTTTCATTACATTTTCTCAACCACATAATTGTTGATAAAGCTTTCTATTGAAAAAATGTCCATCTTATATTTACTAATTTGTATTCATATGATATGAAAACAAAGATAAAAAATACAACCTTTTCTTGGCCGTACAATAACAAGTAAGCTGGCGTTTCTGGCATTTTCCACCAAGCTGGCAAAAATAAAATACTTGTCGCAAGGTAAATATAAGTAGTTGTATAAAATGAGGCATAAGCACCAACAACGAATGCACAAAAAATCCCCACCACGTAAAGTAACGCCAAAAAACCACCTGAATAATTTTTAAAAAATAAAAATATTTTACATTTTAAATTTTCAAAATACAAATTTCAATTCATTTATAACCTAATGTTCCTCTGATTCTACTTTCAGCAACTTCATTACTATAAATTGAAGATATTGTAATAGAACCAGCTGCTCCAGCGCCTCCAAAAATTCGGGCAACAATCAACAATGGCATTGATCCACCAAAACTGATCAAAGACCAATGTATCTAAATTTATTATTTGATAAATACTCATCTGATTATTTATTACAAAATTAATCTTAAAAAATCTTTACCACAAAACAAAATCCGATGAAATATGCTGCTACTTTACGCCCTTTAGCATCAGCCAATAAGCCATGTAGAGGAGCCGATATAAGAGCTCCTAAGCAAAATGCTCCTCCAATCCATCCAGAATATATCGAATTAATTCCTTCTTCACCTGAAGGCAAAGACGGGCCCCCTTTTTCTAATTGGGGTACTGCGGCTGAACTCCATCCTACAGCTTGACCATACATGGTTGCCATGAACGAACCTTCAAATGTTTAATAAGGTCATTAATAAAAATACTATATTGATTAACTGACTGCTGTTTGTAAGCATTTTCAGTTCGGCTTAATTGGTGTTAATAAGTCAAATGGAAACAAATCATTCATTACAATTTGAATCATGTAACAAAGCCGTGAAATGCTTTGAACGATTTGATGATTGAATTTTTTGAATTGTTAAAATAATATGATGTATTATTTTGATATTTTAAATTTATAATATTTTTACTTACATATTACAACAGCAAGATATTGATTTGAAGATTTGAAATTCGATATATAATTATCCCAACGTTTTTCTTTTTTCATAAACATTTTCAAATCAATTTTTCTAAACTATTACAATTTACTTGAAATATATATTAAGATTTTCATACAGTAATTCTATAATACAATCATAAAATAAGCTCGAAATTGTTATCTCCTCACGCGATCATGGGTGAAACTATACTAATTTATTTTCATACTTGTAACCAGCGCTGCTTTGATAATTTTAGAATTAAAGCCGATGAATATACAAAATTGTTTAAAAGTTAAATGAACTCAAAAATATATATTTTTTAATTTATTTAATGTTGACAATGTACATACGAGCGTTCAAGTAAAATATTTTAGTATGTGTAAAAATGTATTTATTTGTGATTTAAATATCACACTAAAATAACATTCATAAGCCGAAAATGTATTTAATTATTAACCAAAATCATATATCATATCTAAAGTTTTGATACACACATTATTTTATGAAGCAAGATTATTTTTATCATGATTTAATAAATCTTTCTGCGTAAATATTTTCATACTCAAAAAATATACCAAATGTAAAATGTGTTTTGTTTATTCAACAACATATATAAATTTAGCATTTTGATAAGTTTATTATTATATATTCAAAATTAATTAAGTGTTAAATTAATTTACTTATCTTCTTCTTGTCTTCTTTCTTATAAATAAAAATGAATCGTGGCAGGTCTGGACAAAACTCAAAAACCGCTTGATCGATTTGTGTATTTATTTTTTTCTTTTGTTTGCTTTAACTAAAGGGTGGTTTATGAAAAAAACTAATAGAGAAATTCCTAAAGAAAAGCAAAAAAATGACGAAAAATGAGAAATGACAGTACACTCCGCAATCCGCCCGCAGTTGTGCTGTGAAGATTGCATGCAATCAGGGGCATTTTGTTTTCAATGTGTTTTTGAAATAAGAAATAATTAAATTAATTAATTGAACAACAATGCAACAATTTTAATGCATCAGTACACCGGAGTGTGCAGAACGCGTGTTCACAACGGGAATTGGGAACCGGGAATGGGAATCGGGAACCCGAGCAACGCCGGATACTACCGCTAGTAGTTAGTAAAATAATTCTTAATTTTGTATTGTAATTTTATTATTATTGTAAAAGTTCCTTTTATATATAAATTAATTCATACATTAGTATCAAAATCAGCTTTAGGGTAAATAGAATTCTAATCGAAAAGCAAATTTCCTCCTTCCCATTTTATTTAATTAAATTTTATAGAAAATAGTCTCTTATGAAATTATTACAAGTTTCAAAACAATATTTTAACTTTTCGGCACCCCTCTAGAACTAACATTTTGTATTTGATACCTACACTTTAGGTCAGTACTGGTTATGATAAAATTTATATGACTAAATGTATAAACAAATGTACCTTCACATTGTACTTAAATCAATGTATGTAATAAAATGTGGCTATTAAAAAAAAAAATGAAGATATGTTCCAATTTTATTGCAAATCAACAATTACTTCATCCATTTGTCTATTTAACCTTTTATCTTCTGAAATGAGAATGAATATGGTGTTGATAATTATAAAAAAATAAAAACAAATTTTATTGTGATAAACATTTTTGACATTGAGAAAACTTTTTGAATGGTGTAAAAAAATTCGAAAAACCCGTATAGCCGGTATGAATTCATTTAAAAAAAAATTAGCAGTTAGCCTTGGTTGTAAAAGCTTCTAGTTTGAAGGTATCATAAACGTTTTCTGTGTTCAAATAACTGTTTTTCTTAGATTTTGAATAAATTTATACATTTGGCTAAAACAAAATTGATTAAATCAACACACAAAAAACTAACGATGTTTTAATTTTGTGATATATAATACATAAAAGTGTTATTTGAAGTGCTGCTTTTTATCTTCGTGAGAAAATAAATGTTCTCCACCAATGCCTTAATCTATTATAAATATATAGAAAATCTTGTTGTTTCGATACTCATTCGTTGAACTGAAATCGGCTTGTAAAGATAACCTTCATTTCAACTAAGGTGAATAGTTTTCTTTAATTTTGATATATCTGTATGTTGTTTAAAAAATATTTCATGTTTTAAAATTTGTTTACGTATATTGGGCAAGTTTTCTGTTTTTTTTTTTTTATAAAATGTGAAAGATTAAATATAAATACTTTCAAAATTGATTGAAATAATTTTTATTTGAAAAAAATATTTATTATTAGCATAATAAAATAACTTGGTATATTATTTTTAAGTTCAGAATAAAGCAATACACACATTGTAGTAAATAAAAAAAAGTTAGAAATTTTGAAAGCCAAACGAGTTAGAAAAATAATCAGAAATAGTATCAATATGGCAAAACAAAATTTTGATCTTGAGCAAAGTCAAAAAATAAAAAAATAAAGAGTCATCACAACATGTATTGGAATGTGAAACAAGTTATGAAATATGTTACAAAAAATTATGGCAACAAACTTGATATTCCATCAGTATATTGATCCCATATTAATATTTAGTATAATCTTCTATAATAATATATGAGTGTGATGAATTATTTTCAGAACTATGAAGGTGTTCTTTGTGAGCGTGTTGCTGATTTATGCATCAATTCAATCTTATGTTTATGGAGCTCCAAAAGCTGATGTTGGAGTAAAAAAACTAGAAGAAGTGTACGCATGGAATCAAATAACTTACAATATCAATGGAAATCCTCGTAATAAAAAATCTATTATTAAGTAATTAAAAAATATATGACACAAATTATAATTTTTATATACAAATATTATAGTGACAGCTAATCGTTTCGGAGCCCCGATTCAACAATCTGACGACGAAGTCTTTATCTTCCCAGATGATGATCCAGCTCCACCTCCATCTTCAGGTAATCAATTTTTAAAGACTAATAATATACATTAATTATAATCATTTGAATATATAAAAATCCAATTTTTATAGAAAATAATGAAGGAACTGTTAACGCCAATAAACAATTTTTCAACCAATATAACAATATCCCAATGGGTGTGGATAGATGGAACAACAAACTTTTCATTACTGTTCCTAGAAGACGACCTGGTAAAATTGACTGAATGTACAAAAAACAAATTGTTGAATCATTGATGAAAATTGAAAATATTTTTTATAGGTATTCCGTCTACATTGAATTATTTGGATTTGAATGAGGACAAACAGAAATCTCCAGGTCTGCGTCCTTATCCTAATCTGAAAGCCAATAGTTTGGATAGTGAAACTCCATTGGTGAATGTTTATCGAACGAGAGTAGATGCTTGTGATAGACTTTGGATGGTGGATACCGGAATCGATGAGGGGCCAGGTATGCAAAGTTTATTATATGTAGTTTTTAATACATCTAAATTCAGAATAAATTATTTATATATCGACAAAAATCCAGATGAGCATTCAGAACTTGTTTAATAATCTGTATGGCTGATCTATTTAGACTAGCATCTTAAATCTACAATATTTTATCTATTAATACAGGTGAATTCAGAACAATTCAACCACCCGCTATTGTAATTTATGATTTGAAAACGAACGAGCGTATCAATAGATACGAATTGAAACCAAATGAAGACTATATAAACAACGATGCATCAGGTATTTTTATGTCTGTTTCTCGATCAAAATATTCAACAGTCTAATTCTAAGAATATCAATTACAGGATTCGCGAGTATAACAGTCGATGTTTCAAAGACGGATTGCGGTAATGCTTATGCTTACTTAACCGATCTTTCGAATTATGGTATGGTAGTATATAGTTTGAAAGAAAATGCTTCTTGGAGGGTGGGTCACAACTTTTTCTACTTCGATCCAGAAGAGGGTGATTTCAATGTCGCAGGTATAATAACATTGATAAACTTTTATATATTTTTAATGTTAACACAGTTGAAATTACGATTTGAAAATATGAAGGATTGAATTTCCAATGGAGCGATGGCATATTCAGTATTGCGTTGGGTCCAGTTCAAAGAGACGGCTACCGAACTGCTTACTTCCATGCAATGGCGAGTTTCAAAGAAAGATCAGTGAATACCAGAATTTTAAGAAACCAAACATTAGCGAATGCAAATTATCACGATTTTAAGGTGATTTAATCGTACTTTTGTTATTGAAAACATTATTTAAGATTTATTGTACTAATTTAATATAAACAGGCTCTCGGGGATAGAGGTCCAAGTACACAGACAACTATTCATGGCGTTCATCAATCAACTGGAGTGATGTTCTCTGCACAAGTAGGACGCAGCGCACTTGCATGTTGGAATACAAATAAACCGTTTAAAAAAGAAAATTTTGATATCATTGCCCAAGACTCTTCTAAATTCATATATCCTTCAGGTTAATTTCTTGTTTATTATATGAAATTTGTAAATAATGACACATGTACTTGAAAAATGCTTTTATTTTAGATTTGAAAATTGATAATGAAGACAATGTATGGGTAATAAGCAACAGTATGCCTATTTTCTTATATTCTACATTGAATACAGACATTATGAATTTCAGAATTTATAAGTAAGATAAGAATAATATAAAAAATATATATATATATATATATTAGAAATTCTTATTAATCTCATTTAAATTTTAGGACATCCGTGAAGAACGCAATATCAAGAACAGTCTGCGCATAAATATATTCATGTTTGATACTTTTTTGTAACTAAATTTGTATTAAAAAGACTTACTCTGTAAAAGCTAAATTGCTTAAAAAATCTTTTTTTTTCACACAATTTTAAAGATTTCAATAACAAAAAAAAACAAAGATATCAATATTCTATTACTAAAATTATTATTTTATTCCAAAATATAAATGTTAAGTCTCAATCGGATATAGAACTTTCCGATGACTTGTCAATTACTCAAATTCTTCTACGTCGACTTGGAGGAGTTGGTTCTTCAGATTTCATAGAACCACGAGTTGACCTCTTGTTACCTCGTTTAGCTGAAGAATCGTCTAGTAATTTTGTAGAATCGTCAAGCTTATCTTAAACAATAATAAAAAAAAGTTGAGTAAACCTTAAAAACTTGTAATACAACGAAAAAAATAGAAATCTAACCTGCGACACTCGATCTACTCGATTTGGTAGATTTTACATCTTTCGCTGTTTTATTGATGCTTACGGGTGTTTTAGATGTTTCTTTGTTACTAGATGTAGAGTCTTTAGAGTCGCGTCTAGGATCCAATTTTGCTAAAAAAATAGAGAACAAATGGATTTCATTAAATAAAAAATAAAAAAAACAAACACAATATAAACTCACGTTCTTTTTCACCGGTTTTAATAGGTGTTCCAGAATCAGCAACATTTTGACTAGAATTTGACTCTTTTTGAGATTTTGTCTGTTTTTCGTTTTGTTCCTTTTTAGACACTGCTATAAATTCAATTATAAACGAGAATTATATTGATATTAATAAAAATATTTAAAAAATATGATATAATTTGAAAAATTTACATTTTGGGGCATTTTCTTTAGAAGCTGCACCTCTTGAAGAAGATCGGGATACATTTGGTATTCGAGGACTTGTAGATCGATCTAGAGTAAAAGAATTATTATAAAAATAATTAATAGTTTTTATATTTGTGAAGGATAAACATTTAAATCAAATAAAACGAACCCTCCGGTTCTTCCACTTTTACACTCGCAATTTCTTTCAATTTTTGTTTCATTAATGGCCCGTATTCGCTCTCTGGTAAAGAAAAATCTTTTTCATCGTTAGGAAATAATACACCTTCAAGCTCATCTAGCACTTCAAAATTGTATAAAGTCCCTAAATATTTCCAGAGACGGTCGGACGAGATTTCCTTGTTTAAAGAGTTGGAAAATTTTTCACAAACCACAGTCATATGAAAGTATTTATGTACACCTGAAATTATTCAATACATGGATTAATTCAAAGTTCGATAACTGTTTAATAACATCAGTCATCAAAAACTGACAGAACGCAAACTCAAAAACACAAGAAACACGTTAAATTCAACGCATCTTAAAATTCGTGCGTTTTAAAAGTAATTTTCATAATTGAAATATCAGCCATAACAAAACAAAAAACAAAACGATCTTGCGGCTTTTCAATTTCAATAACACAAAAGCTTGACGATACATTGATTTAATGTGGTTTTGACGTCTTTGAATTCTTGTGTCATCTATCAACTGTTACTTATACGTGAAAATATAATATTAAATTACCAGCAAGTTTATTTCCAATCATCGCGTGAAATAAATGCACTTCGTTGTCGACGGTCCATTGAAATTCTTCATTAGTAGGAGGTGCTGTTCCTTCAGCAGTATTTGAGCTTTCAGAAGACTTTTCAGCGTTTGATGTTCCCATTTTCAACGTATTTCACAATTGTTGAACGTTTGTAGTTTTGGCGGTCACGCGTACTTTGACAGATAATTGACAGCGGTTTTTTTTTTGGCCCAAGCAACTTACATACCGATGAACCACAATAACTGGTTGACCAGACGTTTGATCAAATGACCTAAGCGCACACGACGCAAGCGCAAAATTTTCGATATTTCAAAACATTCAAATAGAGTGAAAAACGTTTAACACGAAATCGAAAGCACCAAAATGTGTTTTCGTGTTAAAATACGTTCACAATATTAAAATAGAATACGTTCACAATATTATGTTAGTAAATTTTAAAAACAATCTTTTTTCGGCAAAAGTCGCTTACCGCCCATGAACGTACCAACCTCCCATGCGGGGAAACGCGTTTATACCAACACGTACATGCACCTAAACATAGAGATTGGCGTGCCTAGGTTTTAAGTTGGCGCCCGGCATTACGTTTATACACGTACATGCACCTACTCTAATTCGCAGTTTGTCAGTTAGTCGTACGAAACTTTTTTTTCAGGTATCGAAACAGAATCATTAGAGTATTCAACACCACGATCAATCTATCAACACAAAACCCAATTTTATTCGTTAGGTTAGGTTAGGTTGGGTTCTATTTCATATAGAAATAATCAACTGACGTTTAACATCAAAACTTGGATGCGAATGTGTGCGTGAATGCAGGCTACCAACTTATAACTTATAACTGGATTTATATGTGTCTCACAGCTTGGGAGGTCGGTACGTTCATGGGCGGTAAGCGACTTTTACCATGTTTTCTTTATTAATTTTGGACATTTGTAAAAATTGTTGATTGAAAAAAATAGCTTTTATCTCTCAATACAGATAAACTATCTACTTTTTTGATCAATCTAAAAAATATAAATTACTCTATCAAAAATTTCGATAACATTTATATTTTATATGTACTCAAAAACAATAATATTATATAATTCGTTCATGGTAAAAATATTATAAAATGTTCTCCGAAAAAAGTAAAATACTATATTATATTTTCATCGAATTCATCCTTGAATTTTTACTGTAAATAAATCAAAATGAACAAACATTTATTCCGAAATGAGAATATGGCACCACCTAGATGATATTTCGTTGAAATTGCAATTGATATTAAAATATTTATCATTGATAACTCTTAATCATAAAATTTTATTAATTTATCTTTAATATTTTCACCAAAAAATTTCGCATATATAACGAAGCGCGTTCCGGCATAAAAAAAAACGTGCCGGAAGTGAAATGTTTTATAAGAAATAAATAGCTCGTTATAGATACGTATAAAAATGCGTTTACATCACAAAAGAAATCTATAATATTATACATATTAACACAGTTTGTGTGATAGAATTAAGTCAGTAACATTATTATCTAGTCATGTAAAAATTAAAAATATTTTTCTATTCGATACGAAAAAATATCTGATCGGATTGTTTTTGCGAATTACGCGAACTCATAAATTATTGATTAAAATTATTTGCAAGGCAGTGATTACTTGCAATTTTTTATTCCGAAATTTATTGTATTTTTTTAAGAAAATATTTCATATAAAACCATTCAAGATAAGTAATCTATGCTATATATTTATGATTTAGTAAATGAAATATGCCATTCTAGTTGTGTATTCAATTCATAGTGTTCAATTTTATAAATTAAACGGAAAAACGTAATTTTTAAAAATTGTGTATAGTGATTTTTTTTTACAAACGATGGATCAAAGACTTTTTTTAATCGTCATTAGTTCCATATTCGTTCACGGGGATTTAACACAAAACATAAATCTCAAAGGTAAATCACTATCAATCAATCGATAAAAAATTTTAATCATTTAATTCTATTATTTGTTAAATTGTAATATAAGACGAATATAATCCCTAACTTTATATTGCATTATTAATTTAATCAATTAGGATATGATATAAGACAAATTTACTTTAATATAATAACCAATAATCATAAACGAATTTGTTTAATATAAATGTACAATTTTCCAAACTAAATAATTAACTTCAGAAGCTCAACGTCCACTCTTAATTTGCGGAGAAAATCAATTCACTTGTCAGGACAACTCAGGATGCATACCATCAAACTGGGTTTGCGATGGAGACAATGATTGTCCCGATGGCTCTGATGAACTCAATTGTGGAAACTGTAAATCGATTGATATAAAAATGTTGTTTTTCTAATACGATTTTCTTCACCAATATCATATTTCAGCTACCCAACCGCCTCCATTAAACTGCACAGAAAATCAGTTTGCCTGCTTAGATGGTTCGAAGTGCATATCGATAAACTGGGTTTGCGATGGAGACAGAGACTGTCCTGATGGCTCTGATGAACTCAATTGTGGAAACTGTAAATCGATTGATATAAAAATAATGTTTTCCGAATACGATTTTCTTCATAAATATGATATCATATTTCAGCTACTCAACCTCCTCCATTAAACTGCACCGAAAATCAGTTTGCCTGCTTAGACGGCTCGAAGTGCATATCGATAAACTGGGTTTGCGATGGAGACAGGGATTGTCCTGATGGCTCTGATGAACTCAATTGTGGAAACTGTAAGTTGATTGATATAAAAATGTTGTTTTTCTAATACGATTTTCTTCATAAATATGATATCATATTTCAGCTACCCAACCGCCTCCATTAAACTGCACAGAAAATCAGTTTGCCTGCTTAGATGGCTCGAAGTGCATATCAATCAACTGGGTTTGCGATGGAGACAGAGATTGTCCCGATGGCTCTGATGAATTTAATTGTGGAAACTGTGAGTCGACTGATTTAAAAATAATGTTTTCCGAATACGATTTTCTTTACAAATATCTAATTTCAGCTACCCAACGTCCACCATTAAACTGCACCGAAAATCAGTTTGCCTGCTTAGACGGCTCGAAGTGCATTCCATCAAACTGGGTTTGTGACGGAACCCGAGACTGTCCAGATGATTCTGACGAATTCAATTGTCAAAACTGTAAGTAGACTAATATAAAAATATCTTTTTTTATATTATAGCATCAATTTCTTTACAATGATCATATTTCAGCTACCCAACGCCCTCCATTAAACTGCACCGAAAATCAGTTTGCCTGCTTAGACGGCTCGAAGTGCATATCAATCAACTGGGTTTGCGATGGAGACAGAGATTGTCCCGATGGCTCTGATGAACTTAATTGTGGAAACTGTAATTCGACTAATATAAAAATATTGTTTTCCGAATACGATTTTCTTCATAAATATCATATTTCAGCTACTCAACCTCCTCCATTAAATTGCACCGAAAATCAGTTTGCCTGCTTAGACGGCTCGAAGTGCATATCAATAAATTGGGTTTGCGATGGAGACAGAGATTGTCCCGATGGCTCTGATGAACTCGATTGTGGTTCGTAAATCTCATTATGTCATTTTCAATTTATTTCATGTATTTGTTGTACGAAATATGAATTTCGTGTTTAGGTCCAACTCAACCTCCTCCACTGATTTGTACAGAATATCAATTTGCTTGTTGGGATAACTCAAAATGCATTCCATCTTATTTAACATGCAATGGGTTTGAAAACTGTCCGGATGGTTCCGATGAAATTAATTGTGCGTAGTAAATCTTACTGTTATCATTTTCATTTAATCTTATGTATTAGTTGCTTCAGATGTCATATATTTTGTTTTTTAGGTCCTTTGAACTGCGTAATAAATCAATTTGCTTGTCAAGACAACTCAAGATGCATACCATCAAACTGGGTTTGTGATGGAAAAATAGACTGCACCGATGGCTCCGATGAACTCGATTGTGGTGTGTGAATCTCGTAATATAATATCATTTTAATTTTATTTCATGTATTTGTTATACATCATGAATTTCCTTTTTTAGTTCCGACTCAACCTCCTCCTCTGATTTGTACAGAATATCAATTTGCTTGTTGGGATAACTCAAAATGCATTCCATCTTATTTAACATGTAATGGGTTTAAAAACTGTCCGGATGGTTCCGATGAAATTAATTGTGGGTAGTAAATTTTACAATTATCATTATTGATTAATCTTATGTATTAATTCCATCATATACCAAATATTTATTTTTTAGGTCCTTTGAACTGCGTAATAAATCAATTTGCTTGTCAGGATAACTCAAGATGCATACCATCGAACTGGGTTTGTGATGGAAAAATAGACTGCACCGATAGCTCCGATGAACTTAATTGTGGTGTGTGAATCTCATAACAACATTTTCATTTTATTTTATATATTTATTGAACAGAACATCATGAATTTCGTGTTTTAGGTCCGACACAACCTCCTCCACTGAACTGCACAGAAAATCAGTTTGCTTGTATTGATGACTCGAAATGTATTCCGATAAACTGGGTTTGTGACGGAGAAGAAGACTGTCCCGACGACTCCGATGAATTAAATTGTGGGTAGTAAATCTTATAATTATAATTTCGTTTAATTTTACGTATTGAGTGCAAACAATGTCGTTTATTTTGCTTTTTAGGCCCATTGAACTGCGGAATAAATCAATTTGCTTGTCGGGACAACTCAAGGTGCATACCATTGAAATGGGTTTGTGATGGAAAAAATGACTGTAACGACAGCTCTGATGAATTCAATTGCGGTTTGTTAATCTCATAGTTACCATTTCCACCTTGTATGATATATTCATGTATATTAAAAATCACGTATTCTGGGTTTTAGGTGGCTCAACTCAACAACCACCAACAAATTGCGGGAAAGACGAATTTGCTTGTTGGAATAACAAGACTTGCATCCCATCGAATTTAAGATGCGACGGATATTTCAACTGTCCGGATTTTTCCGATGAATTTCATTGTGGTTTGAAAATCTAATAGTTATCTTTTCGTTTAATCAAACTGCGTCAAATGTGTTTTATTTTGATTTTCAGGTCCATTGAACTGTACAGAAAATCAATTTGCTTGCTCAGACGGTTCGATGTGTATTTCGAAAAGATGGGTTTGTGATGGAGACAGAGACTGTCCCGATGGTTCCGATGAACTTAATTGCTAAACATCTTATTAATGCTTTTATTTTTTACAAATTGACTTAAAATATGTAGACAGTATTCAACTATAGATGATATTATAAAAATGTAATGTTACACCAAGAAATAAACAAATTATAGTTCCTGTAGTCAATGTCTATTAGAATTGTTATTAGTTTCGGGAAAACAAAATAGGCCACTCATGCTGATACATACATAAAAAAATATCTAATTGTAAGTATAATATAATATATCTTACAAACAGTTTCAAGGATTTTAAACAATTTTAAAGATTTTAGTTGTAACTTCATCAAATAGTAATAGAATTTTACAATATAATGAGTAATTATGTATTTTGAATTTCTGCATATTACACTTATTTGAGCTATCAGATTTATGTTATTTTAATAATTGTTATGTAGTTAAACTAGTATCAAATAGTTATTAATTCTTATTAATAAAATCAGTATTTTCAAATCTCGTATTAGTATTTGTATATTAATTAAATGAATAAAAATATTATGAACGTAAGAATTAACAAAATGAATAGTATAAGATGGCAAAATAAAGATTAAAACGCGATCGAATGATCCTAAGGTGCAGGCACAACAATGAGAGCCAACTAACCCTTCGACATAGATTCCAATGCTACCTATTGCTATTATTATTATATATTTAATTCATGAAAAGATAATGATGATTTTTTTCACTTTTCCCAATCAATCAAAAAAAAAACACAGCCGTTCTCATTCGATTTATCAACGCAATCCTTATGACCATCACGAGCCATCAAACAAGTTGACTGATCAAGATATTTAAACAAATTCCCACAGATTATATTCTCATGATGACACATCACTCCATGACTTCCATCAACACAATGCACACTGAAAGCTATCTGGATGCTGGAGCTTCCTCGAATTTCGCCTTTCGTGCATTTTTCAACTTCACCGAGAAGGTCGGGTCGCGAAAAGACACATTTCGATGAAAAAAATTCTCACCTCAGCTTTCCGTATGTTCCCCCGAAACCAAAACCTTCGCAATAGCTTAAAATTAGATAAAAGAAAATGTAGGGTTGCCAGTAAATGTAAATGGGGCGCCCATAGTTTCGTCTAGTATTGCTGGTACCCAACTAACAATAAGCATGCTCAGGAAGCTGGTATAGAGTAGAGTGTATGTATTATATAATAACAGGCAGGATGATAGCCTTCCCTTCAGTAATTCTATAATAAATGAAGCAAAGTAAACACATAACTTGTCAAAATTTTCAAATTATAATTTTTTTTATGTTTGAGTGAAGCAACGATCAACTATAATATAGTTACGTACAAATGAAAAAATAATATTCATTAGAAATGGAAAAATATTTGATCAGATTATTTTTTGCAAATTGCACAAACTCACAAATTATTGATTTTGATTTCTAATGAAAAAATAATTAATCGTAGTATTGCCATTCCAACATTTTTTATTCAGATATTTCATAGAAAATCATTCAAGATAAGTTATCTCTGCTTTATATATTATCTATGATTTCTAAAACGAAACGTGTCATTTTAATTACGTGATCAATATATAGTGTTCTAGTTTCTGAATTTAACGGATGAACATTGATTTTTAATTTGTGTATGGTGATTTTTTCCAAAAAAAATGGACGGAAAACTATTTTTAATTGTCATTTGTTCCACATTAGTTCGCGGAGATTTAACACAAAACATAAATCTCAATGGTAAGCTACATTATTGATAAATATATTTTTTTTAATCATTTAATTATATTATTTGATTAAATTGTAATATAAGACGAATATAATCCTTCGTTTTATGATTGAACCAATCTTCGTATGTTATAAATACATAATTTAATTTAATTAAAAAACTCATATTCATAGATGCATTTTATTTAAAGATATGGTATCTTCTCAAACTTGTTCATTATCTGAATTCCAATGCAGAGATTATTTGTCTTGTATACCAGCAGTTCAGCAATGTGATGGTTACATAGATTGCAATGATGGATCTGACGAACAAAACTGTAAAGGAGAGAGTGAGCAATTATTTAAAAAATATCATCATCATCATCATCATTAGCAGCCTATAGTTATCCACTGCAGGACAAAAAATATATAATTTGCAATATTTGAAAACATTATTTTCCTAAAACTTCTTTCTTTGTAAATATCATATTTCAGCTGGCCAACCTTCTTCATTAAATTGCACAGAAAACCAATTTCCTTGCTTAGACGGCTTGCAGTGCATACCGATCGAATGGGTTTGTGATGGAACTAGAGATTGTTTAGATGCTTCTGATGAACTCAATTGTGGTTTGTAAATCTCATAGATACTATTCTTTTATTCTTATGTAGTAGGAATCAAATGTCATTTATTTTGTTTTTTAGGTCCAGCAAACTGTACTGAAAATCAATTTGCTTGCTCAGATGGCTTGACATGCATACCGATCGATTGGGTTTGTGACGGGACCAGAGATTGTCCTGGTGGTTCTGATGAACTCAATTGTGGTTGGTAAATCTCATAGATACAATTTTTTTTATTGTTGTATAGAAGTTGCATTAAATGTTGTTTTTTTTTTTATCTCCAGTGAACTGTGCAGAAAATGAATTTACTTGCTTAGATGGCTCGAAATGCATACCGATTGACTGGGTTTGTGATCGAGTCAGAGATTGTCCAGATAGCTCTGATGAATTAGATTGTGGTATGTAAATCTAAAAGATACTATTTTTTATTCATATATATATAAGTTGTATTATATGTCGTTTATTTTATTTTTTAGGTCCAGCGAACTGTACAGAAAATGAATTTGCTTGCTTATTCGGCTTGCAGTGCATACCGATCGACTGGGTTTGTGATGGGACAAGAGATTGTATTGATGCCTCTGATGAACTCGATTGTGGTTTGTAAATCTCATAGATACTATTTTTTTTATTCTTATGTATTAATTGCATTATATGTTATTTATTTTGTTTTTTTAGCTCAACCGAACTGTACAGAAAATGAATTTGCTTGTGTGGATGACGCGAAGTGCATACCGATAAACTGGGTTTGTGATGGAGACAGAGATTGTCCCGGTGGCTCTGATGAAATCAACTGTGGTTTGTAAATCTTAGATACTATTTTTTATTCATGTATATAAGTTGCAAATGTCGTTTATTTTGTTTTTTTTTAGGTCCAAAAAACTGCACAGAACATCAATTCGCTTGCTTAGACGGCTCGAAATGCATATTGATTGACTATTTTTGTGATGGAACCAGAGATTGCCCCGATGGCTCTGATGAATTCGATTGCGGTTTTTTTTTAATCAGAAAAATAAAATTTTCTTTTAATCTTATGTATTCGTTGTATGAAATATTATGAATTTGTGTTTTAGCTCCCGACAAATGCACAGAACATCAATTTGCTTGCTTAGACGGCTCGAAATGCATTCCGATAAACTGGGTTTGTGATGAAAACAGAGATTGTCCTGATGGGTCTGATGAACTTAACTGTGGAAATTGTAAGCTGATTTATATAAACTCTTAGTTTCCTGAATACCATTTTTTCATCAAATATTATATAAAATTTTAGCGATGAAAAGTTCACCTCTGAAATGTCCACCTGGTTCGGTGGCTTGTACTGATAATTCCAGATGTATTCAGCTTGAATCGTTTTGTAACAATAAAAAAGATTGCTTCGATGGATCAGATGAACTAAGATGTGGTCTGTACACTAATTTATTACATTTAGATTATAATTATTCGCTAACCCGTCTCGCTCTTTCGACAGTCACTAAATAAGATTTGTGATTCCACTACACTTTTTTTGGTTCCAAATTTTCTCATTTGCTTAAACTGAGTTCTTTTAAAATTTTTCAATTAGTCTTAAATTTATGACAAATAAGTGAAAGATAATGTCAAATCATAATCCTTTAATTTTTATAATTTTACTTAACATGGGTGCCAGTATAACAAGTTGAAATTATGAAAAATGAGAAGTTATACCGATAAATAAATGTAGTTTCTATTTTCATTTTCTATAATTATTTTCATTATTTCCAGGAAAATTTAAATATCATAAAGGCTAATACAAATATCAAAATAAGTTTAAATATTTATCGGTGCCATGGATTTTATAACATAATACAAGGAATATTATAATCAATCGACTGTGTCAATCAAATTTATAATGAACAAGCATTGTAATTTTTTACATATCGAACTCATTTGAACTATCAGATGTATTTGTAATTATAATTTAAGCAATAAAGCATTAATTTTTATTTATTTATTCAATACTCACATACTTTAGATAAGTAACTGTGTAATAATAAAAAAGATATTGTTATCAATGTAGGTATTAGGGATGTTAGATTTACCGAAAATTTCTTTTACCGGCAATCCGGTAAGAAAATCTAATTATCAGTTTACCGATAAATTAAATTTCGAAAAAAATAACGGGAAGCAAAAAAACCATAGATACTTTCATAAAAAAAAAACAATAACTTTTTCAAAATAAATCCGTACACTTCAGAAAAAATCAGAAAAATATTCTTAAAAATTTAAAAAAATATATTTCCTAAAAAAACGATAACACATTCCAAAAATATTTGGAAAATATTCGAAACGCAAAGAAAAATCGTTTTTATGCATCGGTAAATATTAAAAATTTACCGATAAATTACCAAACTACTTTTCGGGTCATTTACAAGTAAGCCGGTCAACCGATAATGACATACCTAGTAGGTATGGACAGAAAGAAAGGTGAAAGATGTCGAAATATTATAAAAAGTAAAATGCGATCGAATGATATTGAAGAGCAGGCCAGTAATTTTTTACCCGAAGCTAGAGCAGAGCCGAAGCACAAAGATTTATAGTGCTCCGACTTTAAATGTGAAATTAAAAAAAATATTTAAAATTTTGTAAAAAATAAATGAAATTAAAATTAATCAATAATAATAATAATTAATAAATAATATTTAAAATTAATCCAATTATAATAACAATGAATAGGACAAACTTTAATTCCTGAAAAAGCGTGGCAGACAGACAGAGAAACTTTCGGTTTTACAATATAAATATAAATTACGATGTAGACGATAACAATAACAGATATAGATTACCTAGTGAGAAATATTACAAATAGAAGTTTTTTCCATTTTAAGATGTTTTAATTATTCTTATGTATATTATTATATTTGCACATTCAATATGACATATAGAGTATGAGTACAGCTAATATCAATTACTGGGGCCCGCATTATACTCATATAATCATTAAAACCACGAATAAGCCTAAGAATAAGAATAACCATTAAGCCTAGTTATATGAAGAAAGCCTAGATTTTTTTAAAGCCCAAAATCACTATATTTTTTTCACTAGTATTCTATTTTTTAACTCATAATTCAAAATTTTATTGTGTTTTGCGGAAAACTCTTCTAAAAATCATCTTATCATCACAAAATGTCACAATAATAAATAATCTTAGATTTATTATTGTGACGCTTTTTGAAGGTGTTTTAAAAAAAAATACGCTTGAATTTCACAGATAACGGATGGATATAATGTTTTCCAAGTGTTACAATTTTATTCACCGCTACTGTCATTCGCTCTAGGAAAAAATATAATATGATTTCATACTTATAATAGCATAAATGTTTCACGAAAAATGTCATGGCTATTTTTAGTAGTTTCTTCCGTTATGTTGATTGCGAATTAACTGAAAAAATACATATTTGTTCTGTAAAGAAAACTTAACATCATGTTTTACGGAAATTTCATTGAAATTGCAGCTGGTTCTAAAATATTTAACTTTGATAATTTTTAATCATAGAGGTACAATCTTGTTTCATTTGCAATTATCTTTGTCATAAAAACGGATGTATATTTTATCTGAAACGAATAAATGGATTATCGATATTTTCTCGAGTAATCAGTAGATAAATTCATTAATAAAAAAAATGATATTCGAAAAAAATTTCTCAATGATCGAATTATTTTGAAAACAGTTTTTTCATGAAATATTTACAAACTGAGGATTTTAGAACTAAAAATACCAGTGGTGAATAGAAACTATTGAAATATGACACATTGTATAAAAACACGAAAACAATTCACAAACGAAAGCGAAACAATTAATATGACCTCGACGAGTTGAAAAATATTTTTTATCAATATTTGAAATCTAAGTACGATGCAATAAAAAAATATCGATTCCTAAAATTTAACGTTTGATTTAAATGCATATCATAAAAACGGAACATATGCAAAAATTTTATTTTTCACTAAATGCGTACTACAAAAAATTATGCAAAGTAAATATAATAGTTATTAAGGTTTCGTATAATTGCTTTGTAATGTTTGAATGAAACAACAATAAACTATAATCTAGCCATACAAAAATGAGAAATATTTTTTAATAGATATAGAAAAAAATTTGATCAGATTGTTTTTGAGAATTACGCATACTCAAGCATTATCAATTTTGAGTACTCCTTAGGAAAAAATGAATTGTTATATTGTTATTCAAACACTTTTGGTATTTTTTAACATAGAAATTTCATAGGAAACCATTTAAGATAAGTTATCTCTACTTTATATATATCTATGATTCCGTTAACGAAACGTGTCATTCTAATTGCAAATTCAATTCAAAGTGCTCAAGCTTCCGAATTTAATTAATGAAAGTTGATTTTAATATCCACAAACGATGGATCGAAAACTTTTTTTAATTGTAATTTGTTCTATATTGGTTCGCGGGGATGTAACCCAAAAGAAAATTCTCAATGGTGAGTCATTTTATAGATCAATATATTTTCTTTAATCTTTTAATTCTATTATTTGACTCCATTGTAATATTTAAAAGATGAATATAATCCATCATTTTATGATCCGGCATAATTGAATCAATCTTCATATGTTATAATATAAATTTTGATTTAATCTAATAACCAATATTCATAGACGACTTTTATTTAAAGAAAAGGTACCATTTCAAACTTGTTTACCATCCGAATTCCAATGCAGAGATCACTTATCTTGTATACCAGCAGTACAGCAATGTGATGGATATATAGATTGTAATGATGGATCTGACGAAAAAAACTGCAAAGAAGAAGGTGAATAATTATTTGAAAAATATGTAATTCGCAAGGAAATGGATACTGACTCATTTTTTGTATTTTGAACAGTGAATTCGGAAAGCCCTAGTAAGTGCACTATAAATGAATTTGAATGTGTTGATGGTTCTGGTTGTATACCAACGTCATGGAAATGTGACAAAGAGAAAGATTGCCGTGATGGATCTGACGAAGAAGATTGTCTAATTGTAATTAGTACGTTTTTTCTTATTATAATCTTATATAAATAAAAAATTTAGCTAATCTAAAAACAGTAAAATGATGAGGATAAATAAGCATTATAAATATAACATCAATATAGAATAATTTTAACTCTTAGCCACACAATCACCATTAACCTGTCTACCTGGTACGATACCTTGTCCAGACAATTCTAGATGTATCCGACCTGAATGGTTCTGCGATGGTGAAGAAGACTGTTTTGATGGTTCAGATGAGATCGGATGTGGTTCGTATATTGCTGATGAATTTGTATTTAAATTATTGAAAGTTAAACCAACGGGAAATTTTGTCGGATTCAGATATCTCCACACTACCACCTCCCGTGAACTGCACAATACATGAATTTGCTTGTTGGGATAACTCAACATGCATTCCGTCGAATTTAACATGCAATGGAAATAATGACTGCCCAGATGGCTCCGATGAGTACAATTGCGAAAACTGTAAAACTTTTCAAATAAATATTTACTTTTCTAAGTGAAATTTTGAATACGAAAATATAATTTTAGCGACTCAACGTCCACCATTAATTTGTACCGAAAATCAATTCACATGTTGGGATAACACAAGATGCATACCATCAAACTGGGTTTGTGATGGAGTCGAAGACTGTAATGATGGTTCTGATGAACACGATTGTGGAAACTGTAAGTCGATTTATAAAATATAAAAATATCGTTCTTCTAATATCAATTTCTTAACAATTATCATATTTCAGCTACCCAACCGCCTCCATTAAACTGCACAGAAAATCAGTTTGCCTGCCTAGACGGTTCGAAGTGCATATCGATAAACTGGGTTTGTGACGGAGACAGAGACTGTCCCGATGGTTCCGATGAACTCAATTGCGGAACTTGTAAGTCAGCTGATATAAAAATATTTTTTTTGACACGATTCCCTTAACAATTATCATATTACAGCTACCCAACCTCCATTAAATTGCACAGAAAATCAATTTGCCTGCTTAGACGGTTCGAAGTGCATATCGATAAACTGGGTTTGCGATGGAGACAGAGACTGTCCCGATGGTTCCGACGAACTCAATTGTGGTTCGTAAACCTCGCAGACACCATTTCCACTGAATCATTTTACCTAATGTGATTGTGTGCATTT
>JAOXNN020094793.1:0-31601 GCA_028571205.2 Hydropsyche betteni | reverse complement strand
TCAGAATAAAATAATAAATGGTCAGAATTTAATAACGAAACGGTCAGAATAGGTTAGGTTAGGGTTCTTAATATTATCCTGACCATTTAATGTAAATTCTGACAAACCCAGTCAATGTTCTGATCATTCAATATTTATTCTGACCTTATTGATTAAAATTCTGGCCAAAACACGATTAAAATTCTGATCGATGTGAAATATATTCTGATAAATGGGATAAAAATTCTGTATGAAATCGTATTTAAATTCTTACCATTTATTATAAATAGCAGCCTTCAAAAAATCGGTGACAATCTATGGTACTACTATGGTGGTACTATCATATTCACGAACCCATGAAAAAAATTGGTAAGGTGTGAAAAGAAGGAAAATGGACGACAATATAAACAAACGCACTTAATTTATAAAAATGCAAAGATGAAAAAGCGACTTTTCAAATATTTTGATTCATAACTGACACAATTTTACAAAAAGGATAAAATAATTGACAGAAACATTAATAGAAGTTTTAAATAACTATAGAAATTATATTTTAAATTAATATATAAAATTTTCGTCTATCATTCAAAATACGAAATTACTTTCGGGATTGCTCAAATCAAAGTTACGAATCAATTTTCAAACGTTCGACTAAATTATAATATTTGAATCGGATTGCAGGATTTGCTGGACGATTGGTGCAGCAAGCATTATTTTGTAAAGAGGCAAAACAATTATTTCCTCGGCAGTAGAGGGATACACGAATTTCAGCCGTTTTTCAAAAAGCATTACCCGGAAGTCATCAAAGAATGCTTCATTTGCAATTCCTTAGCTTTTTATGTAAGTATATTTTGCGTTTATGTTGTGAGTAAACTGAAAGTATTAAATATGGCTTGTTTTGTTTTCAGTATTATCCGTGTCTCGAATGTCCTGTTGTGTTTCATAGCTACTGTTTATCTGATCTTTGCAAAACAGCAAAATTGTGTCCAAATTGCAAATTTGATCTTTCACAATCGTCAGATGATACTTGTTGACTTTGATTTGCCATTTTTATTTTGTTCCCATATTATAAATTACTTTTATCGTGTTTTATTGTGTTTTTTTTTATGTGATTAAAACGACATTTTAAAGATTTTGAATTTTTTTTAATTTAAGACTTCTTATGAGCATTTTAGATTATTGTGTATTTTTATTTAATAGAATTCCATTATTGATGATTCGTATAATTAAATTGTATTGTATGTTTATGACAATACTATTGGAGAAAACGATTTTTTGAGTGCTTTTAAGGTTTTATTGTTCGTATTGAATGATTTTTTTGAACAATTATTGATTGTACAAATATGTTTTATTTTATATCTTGTATTTTAATACTATAAAAGATTTTTACAAATAATAAATTTTATATTCGAATAAGTATGTTTTTTCCAGTTCCATAACAGTTGAATACAATTCCCAAAAAACTTCGAAATGACTACATACTTATTATAACTACAACGATAACTAGTACCTATACAGGCTCGATGTTTTCAATATTTAAACCCAAACTGGAAAATTCGAATCGAATATACATAAAAAATATTTTAAAATTATCGTATTATCAAACGATTTTACTTTTAAACTAAAATAATTAATCGATTCAATTACTCTCCAAACGTCGTGTTTGGACAAATTCAAGCGTGTTGATACGTCACCATGGAAGCCGTTACGACGCCACAACCTTTCACTAAAACATATGACATTACCATCTTTATCAACATAACAATAAGCATCAAAATTGCATACCAAAATAAAAATCATATTTAATTATTGTACATACAAATATATACTTAAACTCAACTGTACATAAAAGCGACAATCCCAAAACTAGTAAAGACATTATCGGTTTCGAAACGGCAAGGCGCGAGTGACAGCCGCGAAGTGTGCCGAATCGGGAACTGCTGACTGGCGCCGACCAGAACCAGAAGTTCTGAATGTTAGAAGTTCTGAACGTCAGAAGTTCTGAGCGTCAGAAGTTCTGAACGTTCCGGAAAGCGGAAGTGCAGAAGAGTGGAGGTGCTGAGGCGACGCGTCGTCTCCAGGACTTTCCGCCTTCTCGCCCGTTCAGCTCCGCTGAGGTTCTTAAGGTATCGTCAGTGTTGACGTGAAGGGCTTCTTACTTACTTGGTTTTTATGATGCACTGTAATGAGAATTTGATTTGTTCGTGCATCAAAAATGGCGATGGGAGAAATGGTCCTTTCCCTAGAGATTATATTCATTTTTCAAATTGATTTATTGAGAAAAATTTGTGTATTAGAAATTACTAGTTGCTTTGTTAATATCCTGTGTCGTTTCGATGAGAGAAAAGCTTTGTGTTCAGTTGATTTTTATGATGCACTGTAATGAAAATTTGATTCGTTGGCGATGGGAGAAACGGTCCCAGCCCTAGAGATTATATTCATTCTTCAAATTGATTTATTGAGAAAAATGTGTGTATTAATAATTTTGAGTGGTCCTTGCTTTGTTAGTATCCTGTGTTGTTTCGATGAGAGAAGAGCTTCGTGCTCAGTTGGTTTTTATGATGAATCTTAATGAGAATTTGATTCGTCGGTGCATCAAAAGTGGCGATGGGAGAAACGGTCATTGCCCTATAGATTGCATTAATTTTTTAATTGATTTATTGAGAAAAATGACTATTTCTTATGCAGTCTACCTGATTTCAAAGATAGTGTAACTGCAAATAGTCTATAATTCGCAGTTACTTAAACTGCAAATAGGCAATAATTCTCAGTCACTATAACTGCAAATATTCTATAATTCGCAGTTACTATAACTGCAAATAGCCTATAATTTGCAGTTACTAAAACTGCAAATAGGCAATAATTCTCAGTTACTATAACTGCAAATAGTCTATAATTCGCAGTTACTATAACTGCAAATAGCCTATAATTTGCAGTTACTAAAACTGCAAATAGCCAATAATTCGCAGTTACTATAACTGCAAATAGCCACATCCTAATAAAAAACATACTTGTTTAATTATAATTGACTCATACCCTGCAAAATTTCTTGGATCCGCTCCTGTAAGTGACTCACTTTGATTATACGCATCTCTTATCTCTTCCGTTTGATTAGAAATTCTTTGTAAATATTTGGTCGAATATAATTTTTTTTTAGATTATAAACCATTTCTTCAGAACTACCGATTGTTTTGGTCAAGTAGAATCATTCGAATTTGTGCTGTCATTTTCCTGAAGAATATCAAATTTTATATTTTTGAATCGTATCGTTGATACGATTCAACAGTAAAAAAAACATTATAATGGACGCTTCATCGTTCAGAACGACATAGTTCAATATCATCGAAAGTTCGGAAACTTCTTCTTATTGATCAAGAGAAGGTGACTTTCGAGGAGTTGATTACTGTTATTTGATGGTACGTCAATTTTCTGATCCCGTTAATTGAAGTGTGTGTGATAAACTTAATTCTTAATCGAATTCGATAAAATTGTTACATATTAGTGTGTGAAATATTAAAAATTGTAATACAGTAAACCTCGCTATAACGTCAAGGTAGATTCCACGTTATAGGGGGTTAAGATTTTTCGATTTTAATTTTTTTTTTGGATATTTTTACATGTTAATTACATCAACTGTTTCAAATGCGTTTGACAAAAATTAAAAAAATTGGAATTTGATTGATATAAGAGGGGTTTACTCTATAATGATTAAGTTGTATTCTTTGCCCAAAAAAATTATCAAATTAATTTTGTCAACGGGTAATTTTTGATTTCGTGAAGTTTTACAGGTTAAATTTTCAATACTAATTCGAAAATACATCTTGTACGATAAATAATTCTATTGAATCATGTGTTAACGTTTTACATTAATTAATTATGCATTGAGATGAAATTCGTGTTGCTTAACGAAATTCAAATGCCGCTTCAGTTTTGCAAATTTCACACTTCTCGTCACTCGCGTTACGGAAAATTGTAAAATATAATAGTTCAACGCTAAAACTCGTACATACGTAATATGTTGTGTAATTTCGTATTCTAATCTATCTCGTGATAATCAAACACTTTATCGTTCAAGTAAACTACTCATATTCATTATACGAATACAATTTATTTACAAAGTTTATCACTCGAGTGTCATTGTTTGCCATACGAGTGAAATTTCAACGTGGATCTCGTATAGTTTTAAAAATTGCTTACCCGATCGATGTAAAGTTGTTCTCATCCGAAACAAATCGTTTTTTTCGATACTGATCACAGTTTGGAAAAAATCACGTTTATATATCTTATAGTGGATACGCTTATCATAAAAAAAATATTGGGTTAACACTCGACGTTGATCGATTATATATTTTTTTCACGTATCTGCTTCAAATCGTATTTATCGCTTTGGCTAATTACGAACATATAACATGTTTCGAAAGTTATAAAGTACCATAATAATTATTGAATTCGGTTAATTATTTTTCAAAAACGAATGTTGTTCATGATTAATTATCACGGTGTTTTCGATTTCTAATTTCTTATTGTCGTATATTATTATATTTAACGTAATGCACCAGTGATTGACGTAAAAAAAAATGGTAATTTTTCGGAAATTTTGTGATTTGTATTAGGGAACAGTTTAAATGTGCATTTAATAAAATTAATGTGCATTATAAAAAATAATGTGCTTTCGAAAAAATATCTGTACCTTAAAACGAATAAAAACTTTGCCACCTCTCAATCATTTTAATGCACAAACTATTCATTCTATTGCACATTTCATATTTTATAATGCATAATATTTTTTTTAATTGGACGTTACAAATGAAATGATAATCCATACAAGGTTCTTTAATGCATCAGAAATAATGCACATTGTATACCGTGTTCTCTCTAAAATAACCTCCTACGAAAATAAGCCCTACCCCGAAAATAAGACCTAGTGAGGAAATGTCCGACAATGTGGTACTTGTGCCTGGTTAATTCTGATTTGGTGCTCTGTACATAAAATTAAGATTTCATACAAATATATATTTTTAATTTGATTTCTTTGACTATATGTAGTTTAATCTGTTGAATTTTTAATAAAACTTATATTTGCATATTTTTGTTCGATTTCTGACCCTGCGATTTTTTCATTAATCAAAACTTTGTATTTATTTAAAAAAAGCGTTTGAACTATTTATTTATGAGCAAATCATTGTTGAATGAGATATCACATGTACCTACGAGGAGTAAAAATTGTTGTATTTACAATTTTTTTTTTACTGAAAATAAGCCCTAGCATGATTTCTGGGTACAAAATTAAGGCGAAAAATTAAATGGTCAGAATTTAATAACGAAACGTTCAGAATAGGTTAGGTTAGGGTTCTTAATATTATTCTGACCATTTAATATAAATTCTGACAAACCCAGTTAAGATTCTGACCTTTTTGATTAATATTCTGACCAAAACATGATTAAAGTTCTGACCAATGTCAAATAAATTCTGATAAATGGAATAAAAATTCTGACCAAAATCGAATTTAAATTCTGACCATTAAAATAGTAGTCCAAAATTATTATAAGACCGAGTTTTATTTTCGGAAGAACACGGTATTACATCAATCGCACCCTTAAAACCTTATTTTTTTTACGTTTTCCTGACGGATGGTCGATTACTTGTGCGTGATCAACCTGTGGTGTATTACCTTATTATATTTCCAATCAACTAATTAGCTTTTTTTTATCATTCACAGATCATAATGAAGAAGCATTTTTTATTTTGCCTACTCGTTTGCAATGTATTCAACGCATTCCACACGGTCACCGGCAACAAGCTGCCCGAAGAGGAGACGGAGGCTTCGGCAACAGTTGTCGTGAGTACCGTCGAGATTATAACGAAATAATCCTCTACTGTCTGCGTGAGATTGATCTTGATTTGGATTGTTCGCGGCACTTAACAGGGCATACTAAATAATCACAGATAACGCGTGACTGATACCGCTTCCAACTTTTCATTTCCTTCATTGTTTGAACGCTTCGGCCGTGTTAGCACAAGTGTAATACTTCGTTTTTTTTTTGTAATCGCTTGTTTGCTCACGGTTCGAATTTTCTTAATTAATTTTCGATCAATTTTGGATTATTGAGATTTTTTTGTGAATCCGTTTGGATATTTTAGTCAGAAACGTGCTTAAGATGGATTTGAATTCGATGTCTATATTGAGCAATAGTATGGAGTTCGAAGAAATGAGTCGCTCCAGCGAAACGTTTGGGCCAAGCGTTATACACACGACTCCGACTATGCATCAAGGCTTGCGCGAGTTACTCTTCGGTAGTTTTCTTAAGGTAAAACACACGTGTGACACGCTCGCGAGTAAACAGACATCGTTACGAGTATACTATCGAAAAACGTTCAAACAATGGTAAATTGGTTTCGATTCATCGTTTGCGACGTGTATGTGTCGCAGACTTTGTATATTATTTCATTTGTATTCAATCTAGTCCAACGTAACCCAACCTTAAAAATTTGTATTTATGACTGATCTAAATATACATGGACTGAAATATACTTGGACTGTGATATATGTATTCATGTTATATTATCCGGGGCTTTGGAGTGATCATTTTTTTGAGTTGCTCTGAACCGGCATCAAAGTAAATGCTCCAAATCCACTCCACTAAATTAATTATTAAAATATAAAAATACACAAATAATATAAATATATCACTATGAAGCGGAAGAGAATAGTGATCAAATCAATACAATTGAATTATAATTAAAATTTTTATTATTTTTAAATTTTACATATAAAGTTGGAGTATTGGAGCACTAACAATTTCCGTGCTCCAGCTTCGTTCTTGCCCCAAATAAAAACCCGTTTTTATATCTGCTTCCTGCTCCTACTCCGCTCCAAAGTCCTGATATTTAATTAATTTAGTCAATTTTTAATTTGAGCCATTTTGTCTATTAATCGCATTTTTATTTTTATATAGAAAATCGAAAATGAAACGAGCGCGGGATTCACGCAGGCCTTCATTGCCTCCTTGTCGATGATTATCGTCAGCGAGCTTGGCGATAAAACGTTCTTCATTGCGGCTATAATGGCTATGCGACATCCCCGAGCGATCGTTTTCACCGGTGCTATTTCTGCGCTCATCTTCATGACAGTCCTGTCGGGTACGATTTGTTTTGGCATTGCTTGTTTACTTGCAGGTACGTGTTTAACCTTTTCTTTGTTTCCACAGCTGGCTTTGGATGGGTGGCGACTGTTGTTCCTAGAGCTTATACTTATTATGTTAGTGCCGCATTGTTTGCCATTTTCGGTATCAAGATGTTGAGGGATGGCTGGAAGATGGATCCGTCCGAAGGGCAGGAAGAGTTGGAGGAAGTGCAGCAAGATCTGAGGAAGAAAGACGAACAAGTAAACTATCAAAACTTTCATTATACTCATTGTGAAATTTTTTTGATTAACTTCTTTCAAAAATTGATTCATAAAATAATGTATACTTTGAATCAAAGAAGCAAAATAGCCGTGTTGAATGTTTTTAAATCTAGATCTACTTATTTTAATCATCAAACTATTAAAAAGTTACTTTCATCACTACTAAAAGCAGGGCTTTGGAGCGAGCTCTTTTTTAGGTTGCTCCGCTCCAGCTCCTATTAAAGTACTTGTTTTGATTCCGTTCCTGTTTGTGGTAAAAACCAATTGCTTCACCTATTCTATGCTCCTGCTTCTGCTCCGCTCCAAAACCCTAACAAAGAAGGCATAATAATAAATCCAAACTGCCGATCTTAAAATCTCATTATAACTAACATAATGTAAGTTACACACGGTGATGATAAATAAAACCTTCTTAAACAAGATTCATTTCGATTTTAGTTCGAGAAAGAAGCAGCTTTAACATTGGTCGATCAAGAAATGGGCGGCAGAGCAACAAACACAACCTCTAATAGACGCCGAGCTTGGAGCGTCGTAGCTCGTATTTTTATGCAGGCTGCGTCCATGACGTTTCTAGCTGAATGGGGAGACCGTTCTCAATTAGCCACTGTGATTCTTGGCGCGAGAGAGGTTTGTTTCCCAACTCTTGAGCTTCTTTTCACCGTTGAAAGATTCGCTAATCTGTATATTTAAATTTTTCAGGATGTCTGGGGTGTAATAATCGGTGGTATATTAGGCCACTCACTTTGTACAGGTTTAGCAGTATTAGGCGGCAGAATAGTCGCCCAACGAATATCAGTCCGCACAGGTAAATATTTACTTTTGTTTACGTCATGACCGTAGCCAGGGGTGGAACCATGGAAGTCTTAATTGCACTCTAAATTTAAAAAAATCATCATCATTAGTTAGTTATCCACAGCAGGACAAGGTCTTACCAAACAAATGCGATAGATTAGGGTACACTTTACTGCGCTAGCCCAAGTTATTTGTTATGGAGCGTGTAATATAAGAGCCAATCCGCCCGTGCCGACGGAGAAGGTTCTCAAACCAATGATACACGTGTCTATGTGCTAGATCCTGTGGTTGTTGTCGACTAAGCATATCGCAATGACAACTAATGAGGCAGACAAGTTAAGGACTGAGCAGACTGTGTCCTTGCTGATCACTTCGTGATCGCAGCTACCATCAGTTTGACTCAAGATGAAACCTTTGGCCGTAAATTTTAATAATAACAAATTAACTGAAAATTTTATCAAGATATATCACAAAACTGTAATATATTTAAATAAACTCTTCGGACACATATATTTATATTTCAAATGAAAAACATTAGCATATTTGTATGTAAAGCTATGTTTTGGCACTTCCTAAAATAAATCCTGGCTACGATCGTAATTTACATGTGTTTCGAGTTTTTGATATATTAACCTGTTTTTTGTTTTGCAGTTACGTTGATCGGAGGAGTGGTTTTCCTCATATTCGCAATCAGCGCTCTGTTTATTGATCCCAACGATACGTAGATCTGTAAATGTTTGCCAATTCACACATAATAGCCAAATGGATGAGAAATAATTATTAGTTTGTATATAAACCTATATTTTATAATGAATGTAGATATAAACTATTATATTAAAAAGAAAAAAAAACTATTCATACCGTTTTAGCCATTAGTTGGATGAATTATTGATTCGTTTTTTACATTATGATTGTATATATATATAGAAAATTGTTGGAATTAATTTTTCATCGTCCTGAAATGTTGACGCTGCTTGATTTTTTTAATTTTATTTTTGTTGTAAAAAATGATTAACGGGACCAACTTTATGATTTTTAATATTTGAAATGTGTCTAAAATATTTTATTTATAGTCAAATTCCCGTGTATAAATTTATATTTTGCATTTTTGTTTCGACATGTATTATATGATGTTTCGAAGATGTAAACTATGTGAAACAAGTGTATTTTGTCTTTGAAATAATCAATTGAGATCGTTTTCGCTTCATATGCATGTGTGTGATTATTTCCAGTGTTTGATTTTGCTTCGCCGGTTAAAATTTAAGTTCATTGCATAGACTTATATATTTTTTCGTAGAACTTATCATTGAAAAATACGATTGGAATTTCAAAGATAATTGTAATTATCATAGTATACAATGTGCGTAATCTCATTGACCTGATTTTTTTGAAAATAATTTTATGATACAACAATGCAATTGAAATTATTTTTATAGAATAAATTATTTATTTTTATAATCATGTGAAATGTTTTCGATGTGGAGTTGATATTTTTGTATTATTTTTCATTTTGTAGTGCGTTTTTTTTTATAAAACTGTGTTTGCGTTGCTTCGATTATTTCATTCGATTTTTCATTTTGTTTTAATCGAAACAATTGTTGAAAGTTTTCGTTAATTAGTACACAAAACGTAAACATTTTAGAAACTAATAGTTTTGATAATTAGTACGCAAAACGTTAACATTATAGAAATCTGATAGTTTTGTTAATTGTTAATAATGACAGAGTAAAAATATAAATAAGAATTATGAAAAATATTTATTTTTATTGTGATTTTGTAAAACTAAAATAATAATAAAATAGTAAATGTTGAAAGTGTTCCTGATTATTTTTTCGATATGGCAACATTATTATTTTGACAGATGTCATTTAGTTCAAAGGTGAGTTTAGTGCCCGGTAATACGGCGTTTACACTCCAAATTCAACCCTTTACAAATCAATTCATTTTATAAATCAAATTCGACCTTTAAACTTCAGATTCCACCTCTACAAATCAAATTCGACTATTAGAAAGTATTATAAAGACAGTTAACATATTGATCAATGAAATATGTAAAATTTATACTTCAAAAATTTGACTTTGATAATCTCAGTTATCTTCACAAATTTTCACATACATAATTTATGACATTTTTTAATAAATCAATTTGAAAATAGTTGCTTAACCTAATCTAACCTAAAGTTTCTTTTATATTTTCCATGAAATCATAAAAAAATTAAAAAATGAAAAAAATAAATTTGATTTTGACTTATAAAAAGATTGGGGTTTAAAGATAGAATTTGTAATGTAAAAACTGTAGTATTGTTTGATTTATAATATAATAATTAATCACTACTAAACATTTCCAGCTATAAATAAAAAATGCCGATAAACTAAATACATCTAAAAATGGCACTAGCCGTCGCTAGTACGGCTGCGATATTCAGAGCTGCCCAAAAGGACGAATTCTTCATCAGCAAACTAGCATCGCAATGCAGCGACGTACTGCGACTAATAGGAAACAAAACATGGAACAAATACTCGAGACACGTTACGAAAGCATCTCAAATATTATACGGATATTTGACTACGCTCAAAGACCTACAAACCCTCGGTGAAGAATATACAGGAATTATCCAAGTAGACGACACCTACATGAAAATCCCGTTCAAGTTATACCAAATAATCTGCATCCTTCTCGGAGCATATGGCGAAACTATTGTCACATCGATATTTAACAATTTGAAAAAAAACGTCGTCAACAACGAAGACTTAAAGCCCGAAGCCAAACAGAAGTTTTTGAAGTTACTCTCAATCATTCAATGGTCGTTGCCTATTATGAAAGACCTACACCAAGGCTGGTTTTTTATGGGCGGGCAGCATTATAATGTAGAAAAGCGATTGATGGGCATTAATTACGTGAGTTCCGTTCCGGGAGCAAATCCGCCTTTGGGCCTTTTACGTCCTTTGTGTATTCCGACTTTCGCTCGAGCCGTTCTTAATACGATTAACAATCCTCCCGTTTTCGATGAGGTTTTATCGAAAGATGTAAAAACGTCGGCATCAGACGCAGCTTCGTGTCCCGGATGTTTGGAGCCGAATTTAACACCGTGTGCTTTACCGTGCGGACACATTTTGTGCAATCGATGCGGAAGGAGTTCCAACGCGTGCTTTTTGTGCCGAGCGCCGTATTTTCCTCGAAGGACTGTACCTTTGCAAAATCTAAGTATGAAAAGTTGATGTTCGATAAATGTTATGGTCGTCGAAATAAAATTCAGTTTTGTAAACGAAACAATTATTTATTTACAATTAAATTAAAATAATCTGGCCAATTAACAACAATTTTTATAATTATAATATAAACACAACTACGTCTTTCGCATTGCGATACTGAAAAATCGAGATTATCGATAATTCTCTAGTGACAATAAACATCGAAACAAACACATTAACGAACGTTGCGTTCGCGGTTTATAATCCAGTAAAACGGATCATGACTCAAACCCTGTAGTCTACGAAATCTAGGAACATGCTCGAAGAAAAATTCAAAGTATGAGTATAATTAAAATTTTAAAAAAATACAAAAAGGCAGTATAAACATTCAATACATTGTATTATTATATGTTTGGTTGAAATCAATAAATATAATTGTTCGAAAGTTGAACTTCCCAGTATATAAATATTTGTGTAAACATTTTTTTTCATCGATAAATATTTTATATAAAAAGACATAACAAGTATAGAATGAACACATTTTTTGATAACGATATTTTCCACGTTTGACGAGTGCGATATTTTAAAAAGATATTTCAATTTTTATTAAAAAATATATAAATAAACATACAGATATCAATCGTTTAACATCATTTTGATTTAAAACGATTATCGTTTTGTCGAAAAATATATTTTTTTTTTTGATAAAATTCTGTTTGAATGAGTATAGTGATGCAAATTTTTGAGAATTACGTTTATAATGCATCTTTGGTTTTTCCGTCTATTAAAAAAAAGGTATTTGAAGAAAAGCAAAATGTATATGTAAACGTTAAGTTTTTTTTTAATTACTTGTTATTAACTGAATATCAATTCTAAATGATACCGAAATCGTAAATAAAATCTTCAATATAATTACAACGATTACGGAAAAAAAACTAATGAATACATTTCAGTAATTTTTCTGAAAGAATCTCTTTTTATATAAGATTCATTCAATATGATTTAACGAAGAATACCTGTATTTATAAAATCAATAATTAGATTGTGCGAAGTTTACAATTTGAATATTGTCATCGGTCATTCAACAGATATTTAAACGATGTTCCGCTCCGACAAACACACATAAACAACTCTTGGGCCCTGAAAAATATCCGTGTGCGCTCGAAATTCAAATTAAATTTGTACATTCGTGTATTTAAACGATCTCGACAGATATGTATCGTTCAAAATCAACAGAAACGTCGATAAAAAGAAGTATCTATTCAAGTAGATCCTATGGCAAAAGTTGTCTTTGCACCTTTTGCTATTCGTGTTCGTTTGCAGAGTGTCGGTATTTATTTGTCATATTCGCACGACCGTGCAGCCTATCGATCCCATTCCGCATGAGTGCGCCAACGCCAATTCGAAGTCTTTCAGAGCATAAACCTTCAAAGTAAATAGACTGTATTAGAAACTGGGTGCGATATGATGCTATCTGTATACTTGATCTTTATAATAACCTTATCGACGACGGTTTGAAGATGGCCTGCTTCGACATGTGTAGATAATTGATCGAGAATATCGACGTCCAGAGGATAAGATAGTAAAAAGTCGGCATCAGTGTTGACTCCTCGCAGCCACTAAATAAATAAAAATGTATATGTTAATAATATGATGTATAGTAAAAATGGATGAAAAATATGAGTTTTGTTTAAAATATTCATATAGTATAATACTGTTTTTGTTTTTGAAGAAAATTAGTTTTCATTGAAAAAAATATGAAAATAATGTATTTTATTGAGAAAATCATGCGTTTGGTACATATTTTTAGGTTTCGATGATATAAATATGTAGATTTGAAATTTTGATGTTATCAAATTAAGGTAAAGATCAGAAAACAGTTTGGATAGGGGTCAAAAAAATATAAAAGGAAAAGTTACATATTGATAAATATCAGTGATAAGTAACATATTTGTTTGAACGGACTCAATAGTTATGAATTCAATTAAATATTTTAATAAATTTTTAGATATTTCAGGCACAAATTGCAGGAAATAAAAATGTGAAAGTGGGTATTAAATGTATCAAAATGATACGGAACTGCAGAAATTGAACGTAAAGGTGAATTTCAGACACAAAAACGCAGTTTCACTCTATTAAGTGATAATTCTAGAAATGTAAAACATACATACTAACGACGCCAGTGATATACTTGCAATTGACCATCATTCACAAAAACGTAAAAACAAATACGATATTCTTCCGAAAAGAGTGCGATAGATAAGCTACTTATTAAAAACTTATCTATCACGCCCTTTCCGAAAGATTATCATTAATAAAAACCTTAATTTTTACATTTTTTTAAGAAACGATCAACTACAAGTACATGATCCATCACTGGTATCGTTATCCTACATCGTTTGATGTTAATTTTTAAAAACATACACCAACAATACTCACTGATAGTGTGCGTCTGCAAGTTATATAAAATCCATAGAACATAGAAAGAAAATTGCCAATTTTGTCCGTGCATAACGTTTTAGGTCGTAAATCGGTGATAATTGCTATCGGCGACAGTAGATTTTTCAACAATGGCGCTTGGAATACTTTCGGGGCTCGGCATATGAAGACGACATCCCATCTTTTACGCGAAGACAATTCATCGATCATAGCTTCGGCTAACGCCATGTTTGCATCTTGACCCCCAGTGATGCCGTCGTCGTCACACCAGTCGACAGTTGTCACGTCTTGAGCGCCTGAATCGTAAATAAAATTTTTATGTTTTTTGAGAAATAGTTAACTAAAGGTACAATTTAAAATACTATGTACTATGTAAACTCGTGTTGTTACTCTATAATGTACAATGGAAGTCGTTTAACACGAAAACACTTAATGTGAAAAGTCGGTTAATAGGCGATACTACTAAGATCTTGATAAAATACTATATACGTATACTATGATGTTTAATATGAAAAATAAGTTAGTGCTTTCAGTTTCGTATCAAGTGTTTTCTACTGTAATCGATTTGAACAAATGCTTGTTTTTAAATGAAGATATTTTCACTAAATTTAAATGTGCATTGAAAAATATAATGTATGCATTTTGCAAGAGCATGGAAATGTGTGCATAAGAAAATTTTTTTGATCATTGAAAAAATATCTGGACTTTAAAACAAATAAAACGTGCATTAGAATGAATATACACAAAGGATTGGCAACACCGCAAACGAAAACAGTACGAAACATCAACTGCGCAACTATTATTCAAACATTCATAATATTATGAAATTAAAAATGGATCAAATTGTTAAAATGTGATTAAAATTTTAACAAAAGGAAACGTTAACAGTTGTATTGTTTGTAAAGAAAGATTTTACTCTGGCAACCTTGCCACCTATCGATCATTTCAATGCACAAACTATTTTTTCTATTATTCATTTTATATTTTTTAATGATCACCTTATAATGCACAAAAATCTGTTTTCGTTGCACACTGTAAATAAAATGATTCTCAATATGATAATTTTTTAATGCACATTGTATATTATTCTAATGCACAAGTAATTCGTTTTAAGGCACAATCTATATTTTTTCAATGCACAATGAAATCGCACCCATTATTATAATTGTGAGAAACAACTATTGTTATTACAACAAAATACATTTTCAAAAGCAATCTCATTTTCAATTCATACATAAAGCTCGAAATATTATTTTTAAAACAAATACTAAAAAACAACGTACCGAGAGCGGAAACTAACTTTTGAGCTCTTCGGTCGCACACTGCCATTATTTCAGCGCCCCAAATTTTCAGTAGCTGAACTAATACGCATCCCGACCCTGTTCCGGCTCCTATTATCAGCACTCTACAACACATACATTATGCAATACAAATATCGAAAAGAGCGAAGGGAAGGAAACGAGAAAACACCTTTTACTCCCAGTCGTTTCGGAGTCGAGTGCCGAACGTTGCAAATGATACAAAGCTAACGCACCGCAATGCGGTAAGGAAGCTGCGGCTTCGGGGGGGAGCGTTCTAGGACTTCGGCTTACTCGACGACAGGGCGCCGAGAGGAATTCTTGGGCGCTGCCGCCTTCCCATTCAGCGAGTGCGCCCCAAACCTGCGAAATAGATTTATCAAATGCAGAGTGGAGCTTGAAAATCGTTTGTATCGGTTACGTTTTAACCCTTTGCACTCTTGAGAATTTTCTGAAGAATTTCCTGCAACTCTGTGGCTTTTTAAGTATTTTTTAAAATTATAAGTTTTTCAGTAAAAAATAAAAATCCATTGAAAAACTCTTTTTAAAGTTATTTCTTATTAAATTTTATAATTTTTACATATTTTAATTTTTAAAATTAACGTATGGTACTTTTTAAAACAATCTCCTGCATGCAAACTGACCATTGATTTCAGACATATTTAGGGTTGTAGATGCAAAAAAAACTTTTTAAGAGTTGAAACAATTAATATAAATATATACAGAAAAAAAAGCTAATAAATTTCGTGTATTGATCGAACTGTAGCCTGTCGGTATATGCAAGGTACATCATCTTGACGATTAGTGGATATTTTTTTTATTTTACGTCGTATAGTGTTTATTTTTTTTCATCATCACGGCAGAGATTATGAAAATAGATTTCTGAGGGTTTAAATTATATTTTTGAAAATTTTTTATAGAGTATGGAGGTATGGTGTTCTTTAAAATTTCGAAAAAATAAATGTCGAATGTGACTTGATACGGAGTTATGGGATACAAATGGTTGTCGAGTCACACTCGACTAGGAGTGCAAAAGGTTAATGGTTTATAATGAAAGTAAGTAAACCCAAGTCTCTTTTTACATGGGGGATACATTCCAGGAACTATAATGTAAAAAAAAGTATGATGATTGTATAAAAATTGGAGATACATTCCATCGGTATATGTATTTAGATGAATCTTCCGTCCAAATATACTTCATAAAAATTTGTAATATGGCAAAAGTTCGCCATGTAAAATCGTCAATAAACATCGAAAGTTTTTATCTAATAACTATAATTACATACATATAATTATAATAGTATGCTGATCTGCACCAAATCTTACCATTGTGGGATAATAATACTTTTTTTTTAATACCGTGTTAAAGTGAAAAAATAGTATTAAAAAAAATAATTGATTCTTCTATCTTAAACTGTGTTATTTCAGAACCATGTAAAAAAAAACATACAAAAAGAGGATTGGGTGTATACCCAAGTGGAAATTGGAGATAAATTCCATCGGTATATTTGGATAGAACTTCCAACTAAATGCATTTCATAAAAAATGTATATGTAGCAAAATTTCGCCATGTGAAATCGTCAAAAAATATTGTAAATTTTCATTTAGTAACTATAGTTGTATACTAGCCTCGTTTAGATCTTACCGTTTTGGCATAAAAATACTTATTTTTCATTTTCAAACTGCATTAAAGTAAAAAAAATCGGTTTTTTTCTTGAACTATATAAAGAAAATTCGTGTAAAAAGAGTTTTGGGTGTATTGTATTTATGTACATTTTTAAATGTAATATTTTCTTATAAAAGATAGAACCTCATCTCCTATTTCGAGCCCAGTCACAGAAGACCCGATTTCAGCCACAGTTCCAGAAAATGAACGACCTACGGTGACTTCCTGCAATCAACATATTTTTATCAATTCACATACTTCAAAACGCTCGTCGACATTGAACTATACCTTATTTTGTGGCTTAACAAATTCTCTAAGCCTTCTACCTCTACCTCGTAAAACGTCCCTGTCAATTGGTTGCACGGAAAACGCATGAACTCTAATTACAACGTCGTTACCGTGATAAATATTCGCTCCTGCGCCATCTTCAACGACAACTGCAGAACCCTAAAATTATGTATTTGTTACAAAAAGATTCTTTTCTAATAAAATGTGATAGGTACAGTATACTCTCGATTATCCAGTTTGTGGATCAAATATGTGTCGTTTGTGAAAGTGATATAAGTCCAGTGATGTCCTGAGATAATAAAATATTGGCACACATCAATTGAGATTTTTTTTTCAAATTGTCGATTATGCAAAAATATTTAAGAAAAAAATCAACAAATGCATTACATTTTAGTTACAAATGGACTTATACCATTTTCATAACAAAAAACATAAAAACATATCAATCAGAGACTCTTTACAGACTTTTCATTTTGATAACAAATCATGAAAAGTAAAATGAATGGAAAAAGATGATATCTAATCGAAACATAAATTAATTCTTCTCCGAAAAATGGACTTATACCAGTTTGAAAAAACGGCTCACATAAAATTTTAAACCAAATGAAATACGATGCTCTAAAATGCTTGAATTGGTAGTATTTCTTCTTTTCTACTTCACATCTATACATAAAAAAATTTGTAAAACGATTTGATTATCCGCGTTTTTCGGTTATCCATAATCTGGCATTAGCCCGGATAATCGAGAGTATACTGTATTAACTTTATACATCTCGTAATGAATGCAATGCTTTATAATGAGGGATCGCAAGTGACCGCGAACCCCATTGCCATCCAACAGCGACGCCGCAAACAGAACCGCAAGCAATTCCAAAAACGAATATCATCGCTGAATGTCGCCACACTGAAACAGAATTTGCGAAATTACAATCAGATTCGCATGAAACACAAATAAATATTTCTAATATGTATCGAACTAACTGCGATCTTTAAACATAGCGTTGAGTCTTCTTAAAACTTCTACGGGAGACGGAAGGTCATCTATGCCTACTTTTCGCCATGCTTCTTGCGCAGATTCTAAAGCTCGGATGCCAGTCGTTTTTATCGTTAACGTACCTTTTTCTAAAGCCTCTTTCAACGCTTGATGGTTGCATGTCTTAAAAAATCAATACGATCTATGAAATTTTGTCGAAATGAAGACGTAATCAAATAATACAATACCTGTAAAAGTACTTCGTGAATTTGAACGAGAAATTCTTTTATTCTATTAGTACCGGATACTATGTGTGGCTGAAAATTACAAAAACGATTACTCTTTTTAATTCGATGCAGTTACGTCACGACTTAGAATCATTGATAGTTTGTAGGCGGAAATTAGATCGAGTTCTATTAACCCTATTCAATCGAGTGCCGTCGTTTGGGCATGGGTCCAAAATAAAGCAAGCTTGACTATTATTAATTGAAGAATTCGTATGAATGTTTATACGTTTTATACAAAACGGGAGAAATACGTACACGTATTAACTCTACTCTCTCTGACGCTCTGAACAGCAGTTCATCCAAACTCGGAGCCATCGAGCATCAGGGCAGAAGAAATGTCACGCCGATCTGAAATGAAAACATCGAAAGACGTCGATAAATTTAATTTTGTATGTTAATTCATAAGCAATTATCAGATGATAAAGTTTAGTTACACAATCGTTTGATTATAAAAATATTTGTTTTTTTTGACAGCAGCAACGGTTTTTTATGATTGTTTCAATACGAACACCGCAAAATTTATCTGAATGTGGAAACGTCACGATATAAACGGCGTCGATGTACATTTAACAGAATTATAAATTCAAAACATAACCTCTCGAATGACAGTTCAGAGTAATCAGCTGCAACGGTGTGGCCAGTTCTCAAAAACTATTACGTAAGTAGTGTTCACATACTTTGTTTTTTCGGTGATAAATCGTAGGATGACCGGATCTAAGCGCACATGACCCAAGCGCACACGTTTTTAAAATTTTCAAATTAAAGTGTTATTTAGTACCAAAGTCTCATTTAGTTTATATTTTTTTTAGTTATTTATAAATAATTCTTTGGTTTTCAGTCTTTTGATATTGTGCAATGAAGGTATATATATATGAATAATTTTTATTAAAACAATATTAAAGAGTTTTGTCTATTGAAAATATAATGAAAATTGTAGTTAGCACCACAGGAGATAATATGATTGTCAGTTTCATATAAAGAACAAAAAGGTTATTTTATAAATTAAATTAATTTAAAAGACAAAATGGTGTATTAAAAGGCAAATGGTTACTGAAACTATGAATAAGTATATATTTTATTTTTAACTTCATAATATAACTGAATTGTGCATTTCATTATATCAAATTTATTATTCAAATAAAACTGCATTGATATAACATCAAGAAATTTTATTAATATCACACATTTCTTAATATTAAATTAATCATCAAAAACATTTAAAAAAATCTATTTGTACTAATTTACAAACACTAACTATTTTTTATTTCAACTAATTTCCGCCATAGGGCTCATAATAAAATATCTCCTACATTTTCTTGGTTATCTTTAAGATCTGATGTAATTTCTATATTAATTTCTGTTTTTCCAGAAATGCAAAAGAAAACGAAGATTGCTCCAATCGCAGAAAAACTTCCATACATCCAAAACGTTCCATATAAATCTATCGATTTAGTCAAATTAATATAAAATAAGGATACTAAAAAAGCGATTAACCACATCCACGCAATGATGACAGCGTAAATTGTCTTTTGTGCCTGAAATCAAAATGAGTTTTATGCCAAATCAATAAATCAAATACGAAACTTTTTAATTTAATTTTTTTAAAACCTTAAATGAAAAACTTTCTTTCAAAATTTGAAATGGTATTACTGCAATCCCAGTAGCAAAAGTTACAACTGCTAAGCATATTGTCAGTAACGGAACCCATCTGAACATTGTTAAGTCGTATCCGCCGGTTTTCAAAAAATTGTAAGTGCCAAAAGAAAATAGACAAAATGATGAAATGGTAAATGTTCCAACTAGTCGAGTCTGAAAATATATTGTGTTAAGCATAAATATATTAAGAGTCATAAACGTGAAACGTGAGATGCTTCAATATGAACCTTTTTATTTAGTTTATTCTGCAAAAAGATAGACACACATGAGGATACAAGTTGTTGAGCTGCGATGATTACTGGCATTGTGGTATGAGATAAAATGCCTCCGGATTGTTTGAATATTTCCGTAGTGAAACTTAATATAGCAAATATTCCTGTACAGCCTTGAATGGTAAAAAGAACAATGCATTTATAGAATGATTTTCTAAAGCTTTCAGACGTTGTATAGAAATATACTGAAAATATATGTAAAAATTAATAGCTTAGTCAAATTTGGTATAAAAATTATATTTGTTTGTATATTTACAAAATTCCTTTATGATATGATTATGATTATTCTTTTTTCTTTGAGCCGTTGAATTATCATATGATCGGAGATCATTCAGTGTTTCTTTGACAACTTGATTGTTTATAGGTAAATTCATCATCCATGCAATTGATTCTGTTGCTTCCTGAAAATTATTGATTTCATTACCAATTATGAAATGTTGATGTATGTTTGTTACTTGCCTTAAACTTTTTCATTTTAATCAAATAAACTGGTGAGTCTGGTATTTGAAACATTGCTATAAAAAAAACCACAGGTACTGCTAGATTGAACCAAATGTTAGACGAATACATGAAAAACTTTCCGAAAATGAACGAAACAAATATACCAGCATTGTTCGCCACATTGGCAAGCAATTGCAATTTACTATTTTCAGGACATTTACTGATTTCGTTTAAATATGTTGGAGCGACTATTATAGCTCCCGTACATCCAACTCCAGCAAAACATCTCGCTATCATCAATCCCACTGAAGATTTAGTTTCACTAATTACTAGCCAAGAGATCTGAAACATAAACAAAACATTTTTTAATTAATGTAAATTTCCAAATTTATTGAAGGAATTAATAAATTATTGAACTTTTATAAGAAAATAACTGAAAAGATAAACCAATAAAATTTGAAAATTATTTATTCATTATGAGATATAAAAAGTTTAATCTTTGTTGAAAAATAATTGTATAGTATTGATCTGCTAATGAGACTATCTGGGAAGGAATATAATAGTTTTTAATATCCGAACTTTGCAAGTATTACCCATTAAATTAACATTTTCTAGTGAACATACATGGTTAAGAAAAATACTAAAGATTAAAATAGTAAAGCCAACAAATAGGCTGCAAGTGATATTGATAATGTTACAATACAATGTACATATACAAAAAGAGAGTAATTAAAATCTCTATAGTTAAAAAACATTGAGTTCTTAACCTTATTAAATGTTCTAGTTTCTATCACTCCCCAGCGTCGAGTGGATAGTGGTAATGTCTTGATAATTACAACCTTATATCATTTGCTTAAGATTAGTTTTTAGTATTTAAAATTCTTCAAATATGTTACCTTCTTTTTATTGGTACACACCATAAGGAATATTCCCAAACTTACAACAGTATATCAGAAAAGCTTTGATGTCAATAAGGTAAATAAAGTATGGTAAAAGTAACAGATGAAATAAAAATAACACGACCATGAACTGTTATCATCATGAAAATATTATAGTATGATGACAACAGTTCTATGAAATAAAATGACGATGAAAAAAGATTGAGCGATTTTTTGTTCCATAATAAGATTTGAATAAAGATGTTTATATAAGAATTGCATTATGATCATATTACATATAAAAAATTCCAATAGCCAATACCATGAATGGAACTGATGATATTAAAGTGCAAAATCTTCTTCCATACTCGTCCGAAATGTATGTAAACAATGGAGTACCGACGAGCCCGCCGATGCATAAAGATGATGCTATTAATGATACTTCTGTGTCTGATAGTATATTGTTCAACGGAGTGGTTTCATTTTTTAATGTGACAAGGGCCGGAGATAACCAACCTATTGCGTTGCCGCAACAGAATGAAATTGTGCTAACTGAAAAATAAAATGGATTCGATATAATATTATTAAATTATAACATTGTATTAGTTTATTGAAATAATATTAATTTATTGTTAAATAAACAGATGATTTTGAGACACTGACAGTCCCAAGTAAACACATCAGCATCAATTGGATTCCCAATAGTGTACAGTTTGGTGCAATGTTTTTTTCCATGATTTTCAATTAATGATCTTTTATCAAAGCAATAAAAAAACACTTAATGAGTTTTAGTCATTTTTATGTAGCTATTTAAAAGTAAAATGAGTAAGTTATGACTTTTTTAAACCCTTCAGTCTTTCAGTGGGTACTTTGTATTAAGGTTGATGTTTGAATCAATTTTGTGTTGAGATTTTATAAAATTTAGTTTATGATAATTGAATGTTGAAGCATACATTTTTATTACTCATCAAAAACATTGTTTACTTGTTTTTCATAAATTATTTCAGCACAAAGTTTTGAGGTTTGTTTTTTTTTTAATATAGGTATAATTTCAGAAATAATTATAATAGAAAGAATCTGATTTTTATTTTATAATATTTCGTTTTAAATTCAAATTCTTTGTGTGCTAAAATAAGAATTGTTGTTTAACAATTTTATTAATTTTTTGTACACGAAAACAACTCGACTTTGATATTTGAATAGAAAAAAAAAACAACGAAATTTCGATCTTTGGTAAAACCAGTTTTGTCTTAACATTTTTTTTAAATTTGACATAATATTTAAAAACAGAATATTTCAAATGCAATAACATTAAAATTTTCAATATAACATTTAATTTAATCAAAAATCATTATCAAGAATAAATTTAACTTTGTCAGATACACACATCGTCAAAGTTAAGCAACAAGCGACGCGGTCAGTAGATTGAACGGGCGAAGATTTTTCAAGTGTTAGTTTTAAATATTCAAATCACCTTATTACAGAGCGGAAAATCTTCCGAATTTTCAAAGGCACACGTGGAAAACTCTTGTCCTTCACTGGACACCATATATGATGATGATGATGGAAGAAGATCATTGAACTCACCAAGTACAGCTGCAACGTAACGGTTCCTCGAACTTTCCACCGGTTCATGCTCCATATTATCAATTGTTCACGAACTTTAGCACATGCGAAATTCTGGCAGATGAAAAAGCCGGAAAATCTGCGCGAACCTTTTCGTCAGATCGTTGCAAAGCATCACCTCGTGGATGGGTCCGTTTGCGATAGTTTTTTCGGCAACTCGCGAAGCACACGCAAATCATGACGTATCCATCTCAACACTGGTCGAATGTTGCTAAATTTCTTGCGGTCAGGTGTGCTCAACATTTTTTTTCAGGTCGTTTGAGTAAATTTTTGGATGTGGTTATTTGCAGATACAGTGTATCTGTGAGTTCTTGGCTATTTGCAGATACAGTATCTATGAAATCAGGTAAAGTGCAGAAGAAATAACCAAATGACATGTCTATTTACCGACGTCCAAACGTCATGTGTTTAAACAGTAATGCAAAATGTGTTCAAAATTAGTTTAAAAAAAAAAATTAATATATATCCAAATTATTTTTATCAGCAATATCCGACTATTGTATGTATCTGCAAATAGTCAAGAATTCGTAGATATAGTAACTGCAAATAGTCAAGAATTTGCAGATACAGTATCTGCAAATAGTCAAGAATTTGCAGATACAGTATCTGCAAATAGCCTCAACCTAAATTTATTCAGTTCTTTAAAAGTTTTTTTCACATTTTGATACCAAAAGTTTAATTAACACAAGTCAAATAAAAAAAAATTATAAATCAATTAACATATAATTAATAGCTAATAATCTCTTCTATTGAATTTCAATATCATGAAAAAGTGGTCATAATGATATAATTTTTTCAAATTGTATGAAAGCTTAGCAAATATTTAATTTTATAACGTTTCAAGTCTAGAAAATCGAAGAAAAGTTGTTTTATAATTAGTTAGAGAAATATTACTTTACAAGAAGAAGAAGAAAAATTCTTTCTTCAGTTAATTATAATATATATCTACATTTTGCAGAAAGGTGCTTAACGACTAGACGATGAAAAATTTTCAAATTAATATCTTTGTATTTTGATTGAGTATTTTTAATCTTGCACTTGAAATAGTTATTCATTTAAATTTCGAAAACTGTTTTTAATTTCTGAAAATAACAACTTTTCTAGGTGCTGTCGTCAATGGCCGCCAAATACATTTAGTTGTGCAACCTTAAAATATTGTAATCCGTATGCGATTTATAAGCCCATACAATAATTTTGCAACGTACGTTCATTCTAATTTCGGTCAAACCAGTTTTGTTCGTACATATGGATGTTTTTTATGAACATGTTTTAGAATTTTTAAATCGAATTTTGAATATTTGTATGAACAATTTCTGTTTTTGTTTTCGAATAAAAGTTTACAACACAAAATATTATATTTTCTCGTTTTAGGATACGTGAAAAAGTATTTTCTTCCAATAAAAAAAAATCAACGGTCGCTACGTGTGATGGAAGTTATACTTCTAAATCCATCCCCAACTATAATATAATCTTCAAATTCGTTCCCACACCCAAAACTCTCCCAAATCATCTTTAAACTTTTCCATAATTCATCTTTAAACTATCCAAAACATTCCCAGTTCAAAACTATTACCTAAAATACCCCTAAACTCACTCTACCCACAAAATTATATTTAAATTCATTTAACACTGTCTAGGACTGTTTTCAAGTAGGTGCATACGCATTAATTTTTAATGGAAAAATGAAAATAGTTTTCACAAAAACAATTTGACTACAAAAATATGAAACATGAAAACCATTAAAATTAAATAATATAATATATTTAAAAAATTCTGATACAACATACGGCAATTTTAAATGTTTGAAAGTTGTCAAAATAAAACTGTTTTGTGGGAATTACATGCTTTTCAATTTATACATATAGTAAAATTACAATAGAAAGGATTTATAAAGTTTTTAAACAATGTATTTCACATAAGTACAATTTACATAAGTAAATATAAGTATTTTATATCTTTCTATACCTATCTATACTATTATTTATCTAATCAATTTTATTATTGGAAAAATACATCTATTACATTAGCGATGTCAGATTTGATTAATGTAAAGCCAAAAAACCAAAAATACTTAAAAATAAAAACAAAATTTTTCGAAAAAATCGTACACTTACAAAAATCGACTTTTCCAAAAAAACAACACTTCAAAACTATTCAAGAGACAAAAAAAAGTTTCATGGAAAACAACGTTTGATACAACAACATGGAAAATATGATGTGAATATAATGTATATTATATTTTAAATAGATAATTGATATAAAGTACCAAATCGATTTATTTAAATGTTAAAAATCAATAAGATATACTCTGTTGTACGAAAACATGATTTATATTTGTGTCATTTATATTATACAAATCGATAATAAAAATTATGTTTTCAATCGAGTATTTATTCCAATTCACATGTTAGATTATAATAAAATTTTATAATCATTAAACGCATGAGACATCTACAGAAGTTTTCCACGACTATTGTGACAACTTAAAATTCGTATTAAAATCGATAGATAGAGACTCGTTCCATATAAAAAAGCACAATCTACAAATTTCAATAGCGAACAACTTTCAACTCCAACGCTTAAAACTTTCTACATACCGATTCTACATATGATCTGATCGATTCTTTATTATAATAACAAACGAGCGCTTGATATCACAGAATTAAATTCAAAAGTAGTGAATATTAAAAAAAATCAAATGACGAAAAAATTGCCTTCTTGACCGTGGTTTGTATTGTGAATAAGTTTTAAATTGACGAAGAAATGATGATCTCGTTTTCACGATTCATAGTAAAAAAAATGCGCGTGAATAAGCTTTTCTTAAAGATCAACATACAAAATACGTGTATGTACCGGCCATATGCTCAAACACATTTTTTATTAAATTGAATGCAATCTTTATGAGTAACAATCGTAAAAGATCTATATTTTGGAAAAAAATACTTCCAACCTCTGACGCCAACGAAACTAAAGCTCAATTTAATTTTATAACAAAAAAAAAACACGTTATTTTCTAGCATAACGCATAATTTGATTTTGTTGGTACGTGATTATTATAAAATGGCCATGTTGGTGATAATTCGTTTTGAAAATAAAATGTATATATTTTCGTTGGATGTGAACTGGATTGTCTATTTTTTTTTCCAAAACTTTATAGATCGTAAATGGAGAATATTCTTTAATCGGCAATTAAATACGGGTATTTTATATGGGATACGTTACTTGAATTTTTTCGAATGTAAAAAGCATAATTTCTCCAAATATAAAGTGTTAAAATCAAGGTACATATAAAGGGGACCGGAAATGAATGACGTTTTATAAACGAAAGATTTGAATGCACATATTTTTTTTTATTTTTACCCCTATATGTATTTATTATCAATTACATATTTATCAACATCATCTCGTGGTACTGCATATTAAATAATAAATATATTACTTCATATTCATAAAAATCCCTTCTATCATATAAATATTTTCCGTAACCATTTTTATTTCATTTATCGAATAACACAATACCTCGTTTTCATAACAGCAAAAAATTTACGAAGAGTTGATAAGCCTTTCTAAAATCGACGTGCTCGTCAACCAACAATCATTGTTTCGGAATGTTAGAAAATTAATATTAATAAAGTTACATATGTACTGTAAACTTAAGTTTACTTGACATATAGGTTAATGAAATTGATATTTGAAAATCGTTGCAGTCTTTCGTACCCTACAAGGAAAATGAATACGAACTTTTCCAAAGCTGATTTGCGATATATAAAAAAAAGTATACGAACTACTACTAAATGACCTGTTGAATACATCGATAAAGACTTTGAAGTTCTATCGAAGGAATGATGACTTCTAACTTGATGACACTTAACTAAATTGAAATTGTTAAATAACATTCACATATGTTATGTATCCTATTCGAAATTCATTACGTACACAGATCAATGACGTTAATGATTTTTTTGTAATTAAAAGCTTTCGTACGTGATATTTCAATGACATTCGTAATACGCGAATCTATCGCACTTTTTTAGATATGTTTTTCAAATACGAATTCACAATCCGTAATTCGCGCACATTGTATAATATGTTTTTATTACAGATTGGACGTCGAATGTTTAATTGTTTGTTTACGAATAAAACTGAGTTATTACTCATGTCGAAAGTGTCCATTATTTCCGGGGAAACTACACAAAATTCAACAATATTCATTGATGGAATACAACTTATGTTGTTAGAGTCTTCAATTCGACGTTCGAAAAAACGTTGAGTATCGACGTTTTTGCTTAACGTTTTGCGCTGGGTCGATCGAAAATTAAAATACATTTTAATGGAATGTTTATTTTGATCGTTCGAAAGATATCATTCGATGATTCGTCATCCTGGATGCCTAAAATAGGATTGTACAAGTGCAACGAATTTTAGATCGTTCCAAAAATCATGTGTTGTTGTGCAATGACGTTTCTCAACGTCATTGCACAACACAAACGATCCAAATTTTCAGAAGGCACACCCAGATTCCTCGTATCGATCATTCAAACCTCAGCAATATATTATGGAAGGGTAGACTCTTCAACCCCGATCGCAGGAAGGCTTGCGATTGGTCGGAGGTTGCCTAGAACCTCCCCTTCAACCCCAACCCTTACTCGGTCAACCAATAGCAAGGGAGTATTAAAACACGCGATATGTTTATAGCCTTCGATATACATTTGGTGCTCTTTTCGATATATTCAATGAAGGTTTGATACACATTTTATTTGACCCAAAATTTAGATATTGCCTCCGGAGTGCTTGATGGTTTTTAAAATAATTAAATATATTAAGGTTTTTTTAACTCGATTTGAGGATAAATTATGTGATTAAATTCATCTAGTGACTTGCGGCTTAACATCAATGAGCGGTAAGATCTAAAATATGTTAGAGCAATTACAAAAAAAATGTGTTAGAGCAGCGATTCCCAACCTGTGGTACGCATACCACCGGTGGTACGTGAGTGGATAGTTGGTGGTACGCAAAAAATAATCAGTAATGGCAGATATAAAAAGTAAAAAAAAAGCAGTCATAAAAATATCATTTAAACAAGGATCTCATTAAATTTATGTTGTGCTTATATTTTCGTAAAATTTGTTTAAAAATTAAATTTGTAACTTGATAATAATGTATTATAATCTTAAGCAACAATTTCAAGACTATTATTTTCGATAATAAATAGAACATTTCGATAATAAATATATTTTTAAATACAATTTCATTAATATTATTATATTTAAAACAAAAATTTCACCTGCGGCGCTCTTGTAAATTTGTAAAAATGAAAGTGTAAATTGTCTCGTTTTCATCAGAAGAATTTTCACCTTTGCCGTGTTTAATTTATTTTATATACATATATTTTCTATTAATATCGGTAATTTTTGGAAAAAAATTATCTGCGGCTCATTTCATTTTTTTATCCAAATAATTAAATTGAATTCTATTAGGCATATGAAACTTTTTTTTGATAAAAAAATAGTTGTTAAAAATTAGTTGTTAAAAAAAAATACTTCTATAAATGTCCTGGTTTTGAATTTCGGCAAGAAATGAGCTTCGGCACCTTTTATTAAAAAAAAAAAACATTGTGATATGTAAAGTTCAAATGTCTCATTTTTATCAGAATAAATAAAACCTTGAAAAAAATGATGAATAATATATTAGAGTGGTAATAAAAAATGTGAATCAGACAAATATGCACACTTTACAAGCAATCCAAACTGAAATGGTTGATGATTTTTGAAATATTATAATATTAAGATTAATAAGTCCACAACTTATTAAATTGTTATAAATTCTAAGTGAATTATCACTTTTAGGTATTAACTGCATCGCTCGTTATTAAAATCAACTATTAATAAGATCTAGTGGGTAAAAAAACTTAACCATTAAATGTCTTTCTTAAACATTCAAACAATAGATAGATATTACGATAAATTCACGAATTAACGATGTCAACAAAGAAATAACTATAACGAATTAATAATTTTAACATAATTGGGATTTATTCACTGAATTAAGGTTTTTTTTAACTCGTATCTTTAATATTAAACGGTTTGAGGTGTAGATTTTACATCTAGAAAACGTGCCTTATTCATTTTGATGAGTTTCATTAAGGCTACTATTTAAAGGTCAGAATTTAAATACGATTTTGGTCAGAATTTTTATTCCGTTTATCAGAATTTATTTGACATTGGTCAGAATTTTAATCAAAATGGTCAGAATAATATTTAGAACCCTGACCTAACCTATTCTGACAAATTCTGATCATTAATTACATTATTCTAACAATTCATCAATTTAATTCTGACCGTTTTTGATTAAAATTCTAACCAAAATATTTTGACCATTTAATTTTTTGCCATTCATTAAATAAATGTTCAAGAGAAGGTTTCTTGAATTCATTTAATTGAGAATATTATATTAGAAGCAAAGATTACATGTTTTTTGTGCTCGTCATTTTTACGTCGTAGATTGAGCAAACGATTATTTTCGAAATGTCCCGAGTGTCGAAAATTGCGACGGTGTGGCGAACAGTATATGCACAATCCGTCCTCTGCTAATAATGCATACTAATGCAATACATATTATGCTTTATGACGTAGGACTTAGCGTTCATATTTAAATCCAAAGTTTGATCCTACACAGAGTGACAGCAGTCGTATTGGCGCACGCATAAAATCTTTGCGACTGCGATTTTTTTGCAGCTACGGTCACAAATCACCTGTGGGCGCCTGGCCTAATAGGTCTCGTTGCATCTTTTTAATCGCAGCGACGTGTTTTTGGTGCATGGGCACACTTCAACCTAAACAATGCATTTCTATACTTGCATTAAAACAATCGTGCGCGATTTGCAGCTTGTGGGCGCCTGGCCTTACTGTAATCTTTTATTATATAAGAGCTAATTCTCATAACATATAGGTATCATTTTATCCACTTTCTCAACGTAAATACTGTATTAGAGTCATTATTGTAAAATTGAAGTTGTAGAAATAAAGTCTTTCTTTGTGAATCTCCTAAGAGTGTTTTTTTTTTGGTTCACAACCAGCGGTGTAGTAGGGCAGGAGCGCATTGCAGCGCCGCTCCAGTATAAAAATTTCACATTTCGAAAAAATGTTCGGAATTTAGCATTAGACCTCAAAGCTTCCAAATCAAGTATTTCAAGACATCTGGATGTAATAGAGAAAGAAAAAAATGGACAAATGGGTACCACACGAATTGATCGAAAAGAGAAGGGAGCGGTCAAGTGTGGAGCACATGCATTCGTTCATTCATTAAGCTCAAATTTGACACTTATTTTCGCAAGATTCGGAAATTGGAGAAAAAATCAAAAACATCGCATATGATAGCAGAATTTTTTAACTTGAAAATTGGCAATCCTCGTCAGTTTCATTAGCTTTTTTGTTGCAGTTTAATAGAACATATGTTTTTTTGCAAATTTTTTTTTCTTTCATCTCAGAGATATATAGCGCTCCACCACTTACTTTTTCAGCACTACACCACTGCCTATAACATATCATGCGTTCTACCATTTGTGTAAATTATAAAACTTTATCAGACAAGGCAAAGATAATAAAATCCAGGCGTGTCAACATTCCTTATTCGAATACAATATTTATTATTGTCATCGTAGGTATATATAATATATTAAAGTGATCGAGGAAAACATGAATTTGATAGTTTCGTAAGCTTTGCGAAAATATATTCGATTTTGCGATTTAAATTCCGAAAAATACTGGACTAGATGATTTCGTCATCTCTCATTTGTGATTTTCAAACAATTTATTATTTAAGCAAACCATTTTCTCATACATTGAAATTCGCCAATGAAACTTCAAAATCAATAAAATGTCAATATTCAACCGAATAAAAAAAAAAATATTCTGAGAAAATAATCGTCGAAATTTGGACGGCGAATTATTGATAAGATAATAATTCGCCAAGTATTAAATAAAGAAGCACAAAATAGGGGAGATACCAGTCAATTGAATTTTCTAACGCTATCAACAGTTTCCACGAACAAAATGGATTTGAAAAGTAAGTTTTTATTTTTGCATATTCAAAATGTTGTTATTGTATCATTATACATTCTGTATTTTTTGAAATTAATCAAATGTGAAAAGTTTATTCTTTATAACCGAAATTATCAAATAGCATTGTATTATATATTTATCTCGTCTCGATGAGTTTTCGTGAAAATAGTTATTTTTCGATGTTCATTTCGTTACATATTGTTTCAGAAGAAAATGTTCCAACGATTGAAAAATCGTTTCACGGACGGTCGACGGAAATTACGTCACTCTTCGAAAAACTGAATAGCAAAGAGAATAGTCGAGTAACTTTATACGGTCTTTCGGGAATCGGAAAAACACAACTCGTGT
>JAOXNN020093105.1:0-31771 GCA_028571205.2 Hydropsyche betteni | reverse complement strand
AATAACAAATGAACTGGTTTTATTAATTAAATATTAAATATTCAAATCGAGTACGGGCATCGGACAGCCGATGTTACTACTGGCTTTGCCATTCCAATTTAGCCTGTATGCCCATTAAAATAACGGCTATAATCTTTATTTAAATCATTCTCGAGCTCGAAAATCGCTAGCTCCAAATTTAGTCTTTATGGTCATGATAATAACGATAATAATCTTATATTCTGGAGACATTTCGCAAGGGCACGGTTATAAAATAATTTTGCATAGATATATTTAAGTTTTATTTTATTACGTAATAGTATGGTTATCAATTCACGGCCGATGTTATTAACATCGGGCCTATATACTATAAATAAATAAAATCCAACAATAAACAACTCAAGTACATAACGTCAATAATAACTCATATAAGAAAAAAATGCACGTGCTTCATCGCAACAAAGACTCGCACGTTTGCAATCGTTCACGCTGAAGAAGAATCAAGGTCACACAGGTTTTGCCATCCGAAGATGACCTACTGACCACGAAGGCAACAATCAACAAACGGACAATATTGCTAACCCCTTGACTCGATGATCTTCTACTTATACAAACTCGGAGTACACTTTTTGAGGATAGTTGTTGGGAAAAAAAATTGAAGGTGAAATTTCGGACTAACAAAAATTTTAGTAATAACAATATTTTTAGTAATTACAATTTTTTTTTTTGTTCAAATTTTGAATAATTTCATTTTATTTAGCAGATTTATAATAAATAATATTTTTTTGAATAATAACAATAATAATTTTATTGATAAAATTTGTCTTACAAATATTATAATTGTTATTATTTTTCTTCTGATATAAGATCTGGCCAATTTAATGTAACCAATTTATTTTTAATATATTTTAATAATAATAATAATAATTTTATTAGTATAATTTCCTATGACTGATATTATATATCTTCAGGACTATCAAATGATCAATATTTTCTTATTATTAACAATAATTATTCGAAGGTCATTGTCAAATTTTATTATTTACAAATTACACAGCTGATCGAAAGTAACTTTTCAAAAAAAAAACTTTATGTTTCAAAAATAATGATCGCCCACGTCGTTTTTAAAAGGTCAATCGAATTTGCGCGACAAAAAAACGCGATCAACGACAATTATTTATTTATTCCGAATTGCATTGTATGATATAACATTGCAAATACATTCACATACATACTACATATAATATTTTATATAAAAATTTGAAACGTTCGCGAAAAGCGCAACACATTTCGAAAAACGTCGCGTACCGAATCGGCGCGAAATTCAAAAGAATGACACAATTATAACCGAGCGTTTTTTTATGAATTTGAAAAAGACGTGGGAATTTATCGATACACGGAGAAGCGGTTAAATTTAACTGTAGCGCACGTATACTGTTAACCGACATCGAAAAAACGACGCGTCGATGTAACTTTTGAATTTGGCGAGTCTCGCGGCGGCCCTAAGATGTTTTCGGATGGCCATATGCTGTAAAAATTGATATTTTGGGATTTTTAAGATTATTTATTTATGTATCGATAATATATGGATACTTTGTTTCAAATTATACATGAATTTTAAGAGTTATTTTGATAAATTGAGTCCAAATTTTTAAAATTTAAAGCGTTTCCATAGTTGCCATTGGTATTAAAATAGACAAAAATCAGCCATGCATAAGTGTGAGATAAATAGAATGTTTTTAATATAAGTTCTTAAATATATTGAATATTTTTTTTTTTTAATATAAAAACATATGAAAAAAATATTCGCATATTGCAACTTATTAGTGCCATCTACGTGTAGCATATAAACTTATCAATATAAATATCTCAAAAAAATAAAAATAAATTGATTTCAGAAATTTTCAAACTAAAAATCAAAATAATACAATAAAAATCAAAACCGTACAATTTCTTAGAACAACAAAATCCGACCATAAAATTGCATATCAACAAAACATCAATAAAACTATAAATTGACAGCTATTCTTATCGAAGTTTTATCGCACTTCATAACCGGAACGTATGATTTGTTTCTCGCAGATAAAAAAAAATAATATAAAAATTGCACATTTGCAACCGCTCAGTTTCACCAATGAGACAAAAAAAGAAATAATTAAACATTGCGCAATTCACGGTTTAGCGACATTCGCGCATTTTTGGCGCGCTTTGTCTAATTTTAAACGCGAACACATCTGTTTTCAAAGTCAACACGCCAAATCAATCCGTCTTCGAAAATGTTATTAGTTAAATTATTTATAACAAAATTGTCGCGAATTATTAATTAATTATTGCATTATCGATTGTGCGAATTAGTATTTAGAAAAAATTCGCGAACGTAATAAGCAACCGCCAAATGTCATTGCAATAAAAAAATGGTATTCGAAAGAGAAAAATGAATCAATAATAAGCACGTGTAATATAATAATTCATAATAATAACATATTTGAATCCAATGATTCGAAAACGTCATCGGTTTTTGCGCTTAGCTGTCAAAACGATCAAAAAAAATTCGATGATTGACAATAAAAAAAAAGTTCAACAATATTCAAAAAAATAATAATTAATTTTTGAACATTAAACGAATCAATAATCGAGTTTTTATTAATAATAAAAAAAATGATATACCTTAAATTTGTCACAAATAAAATTTTAAATACACTTTCACTGTCACAAAAGCAACCCCTAAAACGGTGGCCGAAACGCGCCAACCGACGGCCTTTGACCGTTATCAGAAAAACTCTCTTTACAGAGACGATAAGAAAGCGAGCGGCCGCAACCGAATTTGCCGCTTGACTGACTAACGGTTGCAGTTGTGGCACAACTGTTGTCCGCAGGGTGGCCAGACTGGCAGCGGCCCGTGCACGTTGCGCATCGTTCATTTATTTCTTTGTTTGATCGATGAATGTTGGTAGTTTTGATTTGTATTGTGAATGGTTTGATTGGTTGGTTGCAGTCGTTCGTTTATTGGTCATGCTGTGTGTTGCTTAACTTTGTTGAAAAAATTTCTAGTTTGTATCGTGAATCTTTCGGAATACTTTCGTGGCCGATGACACAAATATGTGTCATGAAATTTTTTTGCACAGATAGCCGATGACATAAAGGTGCCCTAAAATTAACGCAAGGTTTTGGTTTACAAAATCTTGCGTTAGTTTTGAAACAATATGTGTCATCGGCTATCTGTGCAAAATAAATATGACACATATTTGTGTCATCGACCACGAAAGTGTTAATAAAATTTATTGCATGAATGTCATATTATTTTGCTTATTTCAATTTAAAAAAATGCATTCAAAGTCTCAAAAAACTAGAAAATTTTAGCAAATTCAGTGAAACTCTGTTTTTACTTCCTTGGAATTCATGTTTCATTTTATAAAACTACTTTTGATTACTCGCTTTTACGTTTTTATTTCTCGCAATTTACTTCTGGAATATTTGAAAATCGATTGGTTTTATGAAAATATTTAATAAAATTCGCGGCGACTGACAAATTTTGTTCAAATGTATCAGTTGTTTGTTGCCGACATTTTTTAATTTGCAATTTTTCAGTTAGCTCCATTCAAATAATTTTCTGATCTTGCCTTTAATTTGATGACATCAAAATTTCAAATCTATTTATAGCATCAAAAAAGTTTATAAAAACCCTAAAATAAGTGTTAAATGCGTGTTTTTTTTATTTTTTGATAAAATTCATTATTCTCACGATTTTTTCAATAATAAAAAATTTTCAGATATTTTTTTTATTTGAAACCCTCAATCAACGTTTTCTCTCTAATTACGTTTTTTTTATCCTTCCTAAAACATAAAAATCGGGTAACATTAAAAAATATTCATAAAAATTGTAAGAAATTTTTGAAAAATGTTTTTTTATGAATCTTTTACTTCAAAACATTTACAAACCCATCAAAAAACAGCAAATAATAATATAATATACAAATTATATATTTTTGACATAATTAACAATAAAATTTGAGTCGCAACGTGTACTACGCCATTACGTTGAGTCACAATGAACGAACTTATCTACCTGTCACTGTTTACGTCAGGTGTGACCAACCAGCTGTTTTAATCAATCCCATTTAAAATATACGATGATGATTTATAATTATATCATTATCGTAAGCAAATTACGTAAGCGGTTTATTCTTATCGCACCGATCACTGAAGTTAAGCGATAAACGGTGCGGTCTTTGCATGAATCATTTAGTAAGAAACGATTTTCGATATTCAAATTATAATATCTTGGAATTTAGTGATTTTTTTTTCATTCCATTATTTATGATGACCTGTTATTAATTTTTTTATCTGATCAATCATTGATATCCGAAAAAATCTATATAACAATAACGTTATAAGCAGCAATAAAAATCGGGAAATCGATAAGATCGTTTCCTTTCATATCCGAAATGATCTAATGATGAAATCGATGTGATGACTTGTGACTTTCTCTCAAAATCGTCCATTTGTTATTTCGTCAAAGTTAATCCGACATACGAGTGCATTTATTTGGACATTCAATACCTAAAAAATCGCCTTAGAATTATCGAATTTGTTTCGGTTAAGCGACGAATGGTGCGGTCAATAAACGAATATGATAATCGATTAGAAAGAACACGAAGAAGATAATATTTAGTATAACCAACTCGATATTATTATAAAATAACTATTCCGCTGACTGAATTAGAAAATACTCTATTATTTTAGTCATAAATTGAAATTTTCAGATCTTACTTTCTTCATGCTATAGCTACTTATTGTTAAACTATTTTTGAAGTAACAGTTGTATAAGGATTCAAAAATATTTAACCATTTCTGACATCACCCTTGTTGAGTGTCTAGTCGATAAGTTTCATTCTTCCTATGGTTTCTTTCCCTATTTTGAAAAATAGTGAGACATGTCGTTTCCCCAAATGCACGTGACTCATGTATAGGGTTGTCACAAAGTATGATTGATTTCAAATGCATTCTTGTTTATTATAAGATAGTTTAATCGACGATGAAAATTAATCAAGTGGACGAAGACGAGGATGAAATTCAACTGGACGAAACAATTTAACGAAAAGTTTAAACTTACTAAAAAAATATTGTTTAAAAGGTTCTTGTTATTGTTAAGAGAAAAATCTTTAAGTGCAAACAAAGTTGAGTCAAAATTTAAAGCACTTTAAATAAGTGATGATTATTGGAATTTTGTTTTTATTATCATTTATTACGTTTACTAAACCCTATTAAGTATCGATTACGAAAAAGGTTGTCGGAAACGACAACCATAACCTCGGATTCGGAATTTCATATACGAAAAACTGAAAATAGTATCATAAAAAAAACGATCAAAACAGGCAATCCTACGATACGTCAAATACAAATTCGAAGTTTTCGCGCCAAATCCGAAACATTTCAGGATTCAACAAGGACGTCGAAATTCTCACATGTAGGCCGAACGCGTTTGTTCAACGATTTTCGTTTCAATTATATTATTTTTGAATATTTGGGACGAAAGCGATAAGCGTTAATTATACGACCATGTGCCGAAAAACAAACCGTATCGAGCCAACGAAGCGAAAACAATTACGTTTTTCGCCATGAACTTGAAACCCATTATCTCATTTATATAATTCGTTCTATAAAGATTAATTTTACAGAAATAAATAAAACTAATATGAATAACCTGTATTAAATGTCGATTATTTTTTATATTTTTTGTCATTTTATTATGCTAGATTTATTTGTTTCTTTATTTAAACTGTGCACTATGAAATTTCTATAGAAACATATGTGTGGATTGAAAATTAGTAATAAATAAATATATTTTTGATATAAATACCACTTCGATGAGAATAAAATATTTGGTCAGTATTTAAATATTTTTTCTGGTCAGTATTTTTATTCGGGTGAGTATAATTTCAATGGGTGGTTAGGTTAGGTTAAATAAATAATGGTAGTGCTAGTTAGATTGAGTGGGGAAACTAAAATTGTGAGTAAGTAAACCCCCCTATAACGTCGTCCTGTCCTCCCCTATATCGTTCAAATGCATTCAAATTCAAATTTTTTTCAAATGCATTTGAAGCAAACATTTAACGCGTAAAAATGTAAAAAATTGAAAACCCTTAACCCCCTATAACGTGAAATCTATCTTAACGTTATAGGGGGGGCTTACTGTATTAATTAAAAATTAAACAAGCGAATTTTCAAATTTGCACAATTGCATGCTACATATTCAGCAAAGTCACAATAAAGTTTACTTCATCAAAATATTGAGACAAACTCCTGATAATGCAAAAATTTGTTGCTTGTCTGCTGTCAAAAATTCGAATATTTACCATTAATCATAATAAAATGTACCATTTAATAAAAATATTAACCATTTACATTAAATAATAATGAGCGCTTAATACAAATACGGATCATTCAGAGTATTAATATTTAAATACAGTAAACCCCCCTATAACGTCCAAATTCATTTTATTTTTAATTATTTTCAAATGCATTTGAAACAAGCAGTTAACACGTAAAAATCTCAAAAAAAAATAAAAAATTAAAAACCTCAACCCTCTATAACGCGGAATCTATCTTGACGTTATAAGAGGGTTTACTGTACTGACCACGAGTGGATCAACGGACCGAAAAAATAAGGGCCTTTTTTGATGTTTAAAATTTAAAACAATTCCATCGCTTGAATAAGTCGACATTTTCAACAACCCCTGGTTTGGAGTCGTCAAGAGCAAGAAATGACTGATTTGGCTATCGGAAGGTTCACGTTTCTTCGAAGGTGCTTATTTTGCATTGCAAATGGCGTCATTTTATGAACATCCGATGCGTCACGTGTTGCATTGAAGTTCAACGATTCTTGTTTCCTTTATGAGCATTTAGCACACCTTGAGTGCACAAAGTCGTTGTTTTTCAATCGCATTATTCATTGATAAGGTGGTTATGGCCGTTCGATCGATTGAATAGTCTAAAAAAATAATTTTCGTATGCATCATAGTATATGAAACTTAAAGTTTTGTAAACGAAACATACAATTAAATAGTTGTTTATAAATAAATTCTTAAAAAAATTGAATATAAAAAAAAGTTTTAATATAAATATTTAAATCGTATTGTAAGAGACATCTATGAATTGTTTTCAAAACTAAATACACAATTAAATTAACCCAAATATAAAAGTTTTTTTCACTTTCGCACCAATCTAATGTTGAATGATGAATTTTTTTATAACGAAATTGACCCAACTTTCTGAAATATTTTCGCACTTCTGACCCAACTAAAGGATAAATGATGAATAATTTCATAGCAAAATTGACTCGAACTTCGAAAATAATTCCTAGTACTTTTGCCCCAACCGAATTATGAATTAAGCTTATGTTCATTGCAAAATTGACCCCACCTTTTGAAATAATTTAACGTGTTCCTAACATAACTTAACCTACCGTTGTACAATGATCGATATTAGCGCTGCAAAATTGACCCAAACTTTTGAAATGCACTTTGCTAAAGTGATCCAACGTTCAAAAATTCCTACCTTTTGTAGTAATTTTGCGCATTTCTATTATGACTTAACTCCAACTGATCCAAAATGGAAATTGATCCAACCTTCTGAAATAATTCCTTGTAGTTCTGCCCCAACCTAAATCGAACTTACTTTGAACGAAAGATGCGTTCATTACGAAATTTACCCAACCTTCCAAAAAAATTCTTACACTTTTCAACCTAAACCAATTTCACGTCGAATGAAAGATGCGTGAAAATTGTTGGTTTTGGGGATTTATAATAAATACTGATCAAAATGTAACTAAATACTGGTGGTCAACAATGATCAACACATTCAAGGCCAAATAAATAAAAAAAACAAATGTTTCAACTTTTTTATTTATATTTAAGGATAATTAATATTTATATATCCATTAAGAAGAAAGATTGTAACAATTTATCAAGTGTATAATATTAAAAGGATCATGTCCAATCAACGTAATCGATTTCTTTTTAAGTACAAACTTTTCATGAAAACCGTGCACAAAATATCAAACAACTCTCGTTTGGGATTAGTTAATTTACAATTCAACGTAATAGATTACATATTTATCGACATAACTAACGTTTACAACCAAAAACGGGTTAAAAATTTAATATTTACACCGACTTGGAACACACGATCGAATACGACCATTTCTATTTTTCACTGACTTACAATATAAGTACGAAAAGATTAGAACGTTCAATGAAGGCACTCGTTGACGCTTCATGAACACATTTTTGATTTCAAAATTGAGAATACGATAAAAAAAAGCGCGTTTCGTTTTTTATCAATTTTTTAAATCGATATTTTATGGCCAAGTCAAATGCAAATTGAATCAAAAAGGTTTCATAATCGAATATCGAATAATTTTTAGATAAGTTATCGATCTAAATTCTCAATGTTATGTTTAAATATCAAAAATATCGTAAGCTACAACACAAATAGTTCTTATTGCGTCATACAGAACGAATAGTTTCCATAATAAAATAAACATAAGTTACAAATATACATTTAAATAAAAATTAAACATTCAAATCGATTAATTACAATAATTGAGCATATAAAATTCATAATGGCATTAGAATATGAATTATTAATCAATAAACTATAAACTATTTTAATAAAATATATAAAAAATTATAATATCCAAGCATAATTAAGAATTGGATTGTAAAAGTTCCATTCGTACACAAAATATTCAACAAAAAAATAATAATGCATAAAGTAACATACCAAATGAATACTATCAATATTGTGTCAACACAATTATCGTTGACGCAGTAGAAAATATGTATTAAATTTTTGAATATTGCTTTAAAATAAGCTTTTTCTTATTATATTAATAAAAAAACGACCGTTCTCGATCTATGGATCTTCAATGTCTTTAATGAACTGACATGTTTTTTTTTGAAGAACGACCAATATATAGAATGTATCATATTGCTAATTATACTCTAATAATCTAATAAGATGCAAAATTAGTGTAGCTCACATAATTTATGCATACATATTGTCTGAGAATAATACTAATTTATCGTAAAAAGGACAAACTTTCATATCAATAAAATGAATTTGATTGATCCAATATCCAATATTTTACAAAATCAATTTAATCTCAAAACAGCGGTAGACAGAGAACAGATGATATTTGCCCTCTCAACAGAGAACAGAGAACATCTGTTCTCTCAAAAAAAGGTAAAGAACATCTATATTCTTTACAGAGAACAATTTTGATTTCATAAAAGCACTATTTATTTCAAAACAGAATTTTGTAAAATGATTTGTGTACTCATAATATGTAGCCCATATAAAATAAGGCTTTTCGATACCGTTGAAAACTCAGACATTTTTTCACATCGAATAGTGAAGAATGTAACTCTGAAAAGGTTCTAATATTAAAACCCAACATTTCAGTTTCATTGAACATACCGGTTTCTATCCACCAATAAATCGAGTGATAAGTGATATGATTAATAAACGGATACAATGTATCATTGATTTGAGGTTATTTTAGCAATGAACAATTTTCAACATTTATATAATATCATTATATATTTAGTACAAAATAGATAAGAAAGTATGATCGAAATTCCATTGGCGTATCGAAAAGACTTTAACAGAAGTAATAAGGAAAATATTACTTCGATCATGCATATTTAAGCCTGTAGTAAATATGTATAATAGAATTTATATGTAATTATGCCATTTGAAATAAAGGATATTTTTTTAAACGATACGTTAATTATAATTACAAATAAGCAACAAAAATATTCAATCAAAATGTAAAAAATAAATGCATGTGAATAAACTATAATAAATGTACCCGCAATCAGTAAATGCTCTTAAACGTAATAGTGATTGAATTTTATATATAAAAATAATGTGAAGCAAAATATACTTATTCAGAAACAATAATCAATAGTGTCATACTATTGTTAAGATATATACATTTTGAGTATTTAATTTTTGAAATCATCATTTCGAAATTTTCATTCAACTAATTCAAAATTATACTTCAAAACTAACAAAATGACAAATTCAAAATAATCACACATCCGAGTGCTGAAAATAAAACTGAAAACTTTCATACACACATAAAAAATACTGTGCAATACAAAAAAAATATCTACCAAACAAAGCTAAACACATATCGTGAAACAACTACATTTCCCACAGCCCGATGAGATTGAATGAACATTTCATATAACAATATAACAATAATTATACATCTTATTTGTGATTGCACTACTTCTAAAGATGTTAGTAAACACGAACGACAACAAAAACAACGAGAAGCGTTTAAATTGGCGGGTTCGAAGGATGCAACTTCTTTTTCTCTTCAGCGTCGAGGCGAGCTTGATCTATAGACGAAGCCGTCGGCACACCGCATGGTAAATCCAGCAGATCGGGTTCGAATTGCATAATGTTTTCAGCTTCTTCTGCAAATTTTCAAAAATGTTCAATTTTATATTTAAAATATGAATTATAGGAGAAACTTGGGTAATTCTGTGATATTATAATGCTTAGTAGTTAATATTTATGTCGAAGATTCTTTTTTTTAGATGGACTGTATTTTTTTTTATCGTCGACGTTAAGCTACAAGCGATGCAGTCAATAGATGGATGTGATCATAATGAGGAAACTTAAGTAATTCCATGATATTAAGTGTTGATTTTCATTATTTTGTATTCTAATATAAAATAATTGAAAAAAATATACTATCATAAAACATTTATATTATTTTTCATTGAATTTATTAGTCAAATGTAGTACATCTTTGTTAATTTTGTGTAACATCTTAAATAATCAAATCTAGACATCTATTTTGTAATATTATGGCCAAATCGAATTCATAAGAATATCAAATTCATCCCTGTAGATATTTTAATACAAAAATGATATGAACTTTTTCATACAGTCCTACTTTGATAGAAAAAAAAATTATGCAGATGAAAAGCCTTATTTTAGCTAACTGAATCATGCGTATGTTCCGCACAATGAAAAAACCATCACAAAATATGTCTATATTAAGGAAAAATATTAAATGGTCAGAATTTTAATCAAAAACGATCAGAATAAAATGATGAATTAGAATAAAATGATGAATTGACAGAATAAAATAATAAATGGTCAGGATTTAATAATGAAATGGTCAGAATTTAATAACGAAACGGTCAGAATAGGTTAGGGTTTTAATATTATTCTGACCATTTCATATAAATTCTGAAAAACTCAGTTAAAATTTTGACCATTCAATATTTGTTCTGACCGTTTTTGATAAAAATTCTGACTAAAAAATAATTTAAATTCTGACCATTTAATTTTTTGCCTATTCAAATAACCACGTAATCATCTGTATCACAGATTTATCCGAGTTTCTTATGCATCAAAATATACATACGTTGAATTCTATAAATTTTGGTTCCGTAAGCATAATCAATCTGATAGCCAGTGAGGAAGGTCAGAGGTACCATCGGTGCCAAAAGATATGACCTTTTAGTGCGTCGAAATCTAAAATTAAAAATTAAATAATATTGAAATTTCATAAACAAGTTATAATATTATGAGAAAAGATAACATTCAATGGAAATTTTTTGATAGAAATTGTAATTTGAAAGTCATTGGGTTTCCAAATGTACAATAAATATTTATGAGAATGAAATACTTCTTAAATTTTGATAAAATAATAGAAAAAGTTTTACTTTAGTAATTTAGGTAATAATTTGTCGATTCATTAAACATAAAAGATGCATTATTAGAATAATAATTAAAATTCAATAAAAAAAATATAAAGTAAAACCTGAAAATCATCTGAAACTTCTAAAACTAAAGCTAATATAAAACAATATAATATTTTTCCTACCAATTGTTTGAATTACAACACTAAATGTAATCATTTAGCTACAAAATAATTTTAATTTCAAAATATAGGACGTTTATCATTTTTTTATGCATTCACAAAAGGACAAAAATAGAAAAGCTATTTGAAATGACTTTCTTCAACAATAAAAAAACGTTTAGCAACCCTAAATTGATTGCATCAGTAAAAAGCATATTTAACAGATAATATTTGATTAATCAACATAATTAAATTCACCCAGTGAACAAGCCGATTGTTGATACAACATAAAAAGCTGTAACCCAATTGCATATTTCACGTTGTTTGGCTATCTCCATGGCCAGGCTTCTTTCTCTCATCTGATACATCATTTGAATATGGCGTTCCATCTATAAATTTACAGAGATTAATTAAAAATATATTACATAATAGTCAATTTGATGCGAAATGTAGTAAAAGAAACGTAGCGAACGGATATATGAATGGAATTATACTAATTGTATCGTTTCGTTAATAATAAACGATCTTCACCTTGATTTTGCTTATGGATTGAATGAAGTCTTGGTTCTTCTTGAAGTTTTCCTCCATTGTTGTTGAATGGAATAATCCCATTTTGGAGATTTTACGATAAATTTTGATTATTTAAAAAGGTTGTATAAGATCGAATTTAAGTACAACGCATACAAAGAACAAAAGTTCTATACGTCAAACTGACAGTTGTCTTTTTTGATGCACTTTGGCCATAATCTAATCCGTTTCAAGCTTATCAAAATGATTATATTTTAAACGTTTACGAAAATCACACTATCGCCTGCGATACTAGCACACACCGACAAAAGCACTCGCAACACGTTTCAGGACAATTGGAAGACTGCATGACTGTTAAAAATAATCCGATTAATGATTTATAATTTATATTAATCATATTATCAATACGAGGTTGGCTCTCGGATAAGGTATATAGCCCAAATCCCCAATATTTGATGGGGATACCTAGTCCTGCAGTGGGCACAAAAAAGGGTCGACAATGATGATGATGATGATTAATCATATTATTTCGAAATTTTTCGCAGATTGGGTCCTACACTCGTTGTTGCAGGGTCGTATGTGCTACTGTTGGTGTGTGCCAGTATCATATGTGCTATTATCAATTAAAAAAACATCTGGATACTATTCAGTGCTTATTCATATATTCTTTTTAAATGTATAATCGGCTTAAAGGTCCTATCAAAGCCTGTAGACTTAACTATGGGCATATACTCTAGCGGGGAGAACTGGTGAAGTCAGATCGAATATTTAAAAAATGTATTTCACTATAATTGCACATAAAAATGATAATTATAGACTACTGCATTAGTCTGGTAAGGCTGTGACCTGCAGTGGATAACTAATAGGCTGTTAATTATGATGATCATCGAATAAAAAGATAATAATTTAAAATTGTTCATTATACGGAAAAATGAAATGACAACATTGTTGTTTTCATGTTGTCATTTTGGCGGCATTGTCATAACCTACAATTCCAGTTAGCGGGCGGTTTACGTATATAATTTATTATCTACACGAATTTATGCTACAATTTAATGTAATTATCACTTTTAACATTAAATCACATTTGTTTTTAAGTGTTTTCGCAATTTCCATTAAATTTCAACATAAAAACTTGTACCCAACTTGTTGACAGCTCCTTTCAATCCAATTGTTTTGTTTAAACTAAAATCTACTTTTAAAACCCTCGCACAATTCCAGAACTCATTCCATAATCAACAATCTGATCAAAATTGATATTGAAACCATTTTTCATATTCAAACTATTTCATATTCTTACAGGAACATAAACAATATATAACCTTCACATTTTCCAGGAGTAAATATGTTTTCGCAAAATAATATAGGAAATAGTGCTTTTGCATCAACCGTTCAAAAGAGTCCTATTAATCCAAACAAAGATTATGAAGTCACGGCTCCGCCAGAAGATTCGATATCGGCGTTGGCTTTTTCGCCGGCAACAATACCTCAGAACCTCTTAATAGCCGGAAGCTGGGATAGCCAAGTAACAAAATATCGATGTATTTAGATAGTTTTGGTTAATAGAGTTCAATTTTTCAATTAATATGTTTTAGGTCCGCTGTTGGGAAGTAGAAATGTCTGGGAAAACTAATCCAAAATCTATGCAAACTATGGGAGGACCAGTACTAGATGTGTGTTGGCATGATGTAAGTATTTTTCAAAGAACCGAGCTGAATTTAGGATAAATTGTGCCTTAGGCAATAATCAAATTTCTTTCACTTTTCAATTTTGCATTATATTCGTATTTTTTGAAAAGGTTGTGTCGATAGATTCAGTCAAAATTGAAGTATTGTATTTTTTATGGAATCAGAATCGTACAAAATTCCTCAACTCCATCTCCTTTTTATTATTTTCTTTAATGTTGTATCCTAAACTTATTGTTTCTTCTGTCTCATACGGATCGTTAAAACAAAAGGTCTTTAATATTATAAAAAATTTTATTATATTATAAAAAACCCCGTTTTTACGTACCCATAATTCTCATTTTCCCTTTATTTACATTAAATTTTCGCAATTCCTCTGTATTTTTTACGAAAACTTCTAAATTCATTTGTATCATCAATAAAACTTGTACAAACCCAAAAATATGTTCCAAATACATGATTTTTTTTAATAAAATATCATTTTTGACCGTGTCCATTGAAATCCACAATCTACGTTTTCCTCTAACATCGCTCTATATTCAAAAATGTAAAATAGGGTTTCACTGCATAAAAATATAATGTTAAAAAATTTTCTCAAACTTTTATGTTAAAAAAATCTTATTTTTCACACTAATATTAAATTTTGACGATATTTTTAAGGACGGTACTAAAGTCTTCATAGCTTCAGTGGACAAGCAAGTAAAATGTTGGGATTTAGCCTCAAATCAAGTTGTACAGGTAAAACATCTTATTTTATTGCTTCATTATAGCAAAAAAACACTACGTAATAATATTATCGATACAATTTAGGTAGCAGCGCACGACGCGCCTGTAAAAACATGCCATTGGATCAAAGCGCCGAACTATACGTGCCTCATGACTGGATCTTGGGACAAAACATTAAAAGTAACATGTTTCATTTTGTGAAAACCATTTTTATTCGATTTGATACGTAACTTTGTCGTTTTATTTGCAGTTTTGGGATACTAGATCTCCGAATCCGATGTTGGCTATAAATTTGCCGGAACGAGTTTATTGCGCTGACGTGGTTAGTATATTATGGGCTACTATTTAAATGGTCAGAATTTAAATGCGATTTTGGTCAGAATTTTTATTCCGTTTATCAGAATTTATTCGACATTAGTCAGAATTTTAATCATGTTTTGGTCAGAATTTTAATCTAAAACATCAGAATAAATATTGAGTGGTCAGAATTCATATTAAATGGTCAGAATGATATTGAGTGGTCAGAATTCATATTAAATGGTCAGAATAATTATGAGAAGCCTAACTTAACCTTACCTATTCTGACCATTTCGTTGTTTAATTCTGACCATTTAATTTTTTGTCTATATTATGTTAGACTATAATTTTATTATATGTTACAATCATATATTTTAAGTAATAGCCATTTTTTATTGAATGTATTATCTTCAATATACGAAAACAATGAATATTTAATACTTTTGATGGTTTGTAGTGACTTTTTTAAAAAATTGAAAAATTCGATGAAATTTTTCATGTCATTTTCATATGTAATGTCTCCTATTAATTTGAATAACGTTTCTTTTTCTGGAACGTATATTTTTAAAATTTTTGTGAGTTTTTTTATATAGATCGTTATTGTTTTCGTATTGAATTTAATAAAATTCTTGTTAACGTTGAGTAATGTGTATGAAAATTATTAATAATTTGATTTGCGAGTTATATTTTTGTTCCGGAATTAGATTGATATAGTAAATATCAGTTGAAAACTTATCGAATTTCTTTGTATTTCAGGATTATCCTATGGCGGTCGTTTGTACGGCCAATCGAGGGATAACGGTTTATATGCTCGAAGGTAAACCACAAGAATTTAGGAAAGTTGATTCTCCGTTAAAATTCCAGCATAGAGCTGTGTCAATTTTCAAAGACAAAACTACAAAACAACCCACAGGTTTGTGTTCGATATCGTTTTACTACAAAATTATACTGATTTTCAATATTCCAGCAACCTTTATGTCATCCGAAAAGCAGTCTTTTGATTACTTAGATAAAAGTTAAATTTAGAATTCTTAGTAAATGTAAATGTGCAACATGTAATAGGCATGATACTAGGCTTCGTTTCGCTACAATTTTCGGGTAATACAGGTTTAATACAGGTATTCTTCATTTAACACTATACTCATTTAATACATATTTTTTTAGTTAAAAAACAAAATGTTTTTTGACGAAATTATTTTTTACTGGGCTACGTAGAGCGATGCAAATTACGTTTATGATGCATCTATGCCCTTTTTGCGTATTAAAAAAAAAGACATATATAAAAAAACATTTCTTGAATTCTAAAAAATACCTATCTCTCTATTTTCTATACATTTGTATGACTCGTTTTAAACAATGATCTAACGAAACCTATCTACTGTATTTAATAATGATCACTGAATATACATATGTTGCAGTCCATGTATATTATTAGTCCATATATATTTGACCTAACCTAGTCTAACCCAACCCCAAACTTTGATCAAAACAAATAAAATTGCCAAAAAAACCTAATCCAACCCAACCTTATGTAATCCAATTCAATCCCCAACAATGTTTATTTATGATCTATCCAAATATACATGGACTAAAATACACCTGACCAAACCTAACTCAACCTTATCTAACCCAACTCAACTCAATCTTGTGTAATCCAACTCAGCCTTTAACAATGTTTATTCTTGATCAATCCAAATATACATGGACTAAAATACACCTGACCCAAACTTATGTAACTCAACTCAACCTTTGACAATGTTAAATTCTTGATCGATCCAAACATACATGGACTAAAATAAACTTGACCCAACCCAACCTAACCTTATGTAACTCAACTCAACTTTGTTTATTCCAACTCAACCCTTAACAATGTTTATTTTTGATCGATCCAAACATATATGGACTGAAATACACCAGACCCAAACCAAACCAACCTTATGTAACTCAACTCAACCTTGTGTAATCCAACTCAACCCTTAACAATGTTTATTTTGATCGATCCAAACATACATGGACTAAAATACACCTGACCCAACCCAACTCAACCTTATCCAACCCAACTCAACTCAACCCGCAACAATATGTATTTATGTCCAATCCAAATATATATCGACTAAAATACAACTGATGTATACAAATCTAAATTATTCCAGGATTCGCTTTGGGTAGTGTAGAAGGAAGAGTCGCCATACATTACATTAACGCTGTCGGACCCAAAGACAATTTCACGTTCAAATGCCATAGATCGAACGGTACACAGAACGGATATCAGGTCAAATATAAACTGTAAACACTTTAATTTACAATTATTAATGTTTTATTAATCTTTTCGACATAACCTTCAGGAAATATACGCAGTTAACGATATAGCATTCCACCCAGAACATGGCACGCTGGCGACGGTCGGATCCGACGGCACCTTTTCGTTTTGGGACAAAGACGCTCGCACGAAATTAAAGCCTTCGGAGCCAATGGAGCAGAGCATCACCAAATGTGCCATTAACAGTAACGGACAAATCTTCGCGTACGCCGTCAGTTACGATTGGTCAAAAGTAAACCATCTTTACTTTTTTTTATATATGGAATGGTCATTGAAACGTTGAAGCGTTTGGAAAAGTCTTAGTTTGTTAGTTTTTAATGCTTTATTTTTTTTTAGGGATTAAAAAGATTATATATGATATCTAGTAATGGTTGAAATTCTTTAGGTTTTTGTATCTCGTTGAAAGATCGATTGAGACTACGATAATATTTTATGATTTTCGATGATAAGTTCAACTCGTCGGACATCATTAAAAGTCATTTTAACCTCCGAAGCTTTCTTTATGACCTATAAAAAAAATTGAAAATTAACTATTTACGATTTTTCCAAACTTTTAGTCTTTCAGTATCCACTTCATATTTGATAAATTTTAGTTATGACGTGTATATTATAATCAAATTTTTCTCGTAGGGACACGAATATTACAACCCAGCTAAGAAAAATTACATTTTCTTACGACCGTGCTATGAAGATCTCAAACCGCGAGTGTCTTCATGAGTTTCTTAACAATTTTTTTTAATTTCATAATTTGTATCATGTTATTTTAGCTTAAAAAACATCATCTTGAAAACGTTACAAATAAAAATATATAAAACGATTATAATCTTATTTATTTCATTAAATTAATTTGACATTTCAGATGACATTTAATGCATTATCAGTTTTTTTTTAATATGATCTACTCTTTGTATGGCCTAAGATTGTATAAATTAATGATGTCCATGTCCGTCGTCTTCAGATTTTGTCAAATGATCGTATAACATTGTGATTCCGAACAGACCTAAGCCGACGCCGAATCCTCTGAAGAATAAGGTTTTGGCATTCGCAAATATGGTAGGACTTTCTTTGAAACGCCACACTTCGTTCCTGTTAGGTAAATAATATAGTTGTTTTAAAATTATAAAATAGAAAACATCGATCTTATAAAAAAGATTCATAAATCAAATTGTGAATAATTCTTTAAATTAGAAATTAATTTCAATAAATTAGAAGAAAATTTTTGAAAATCAGATGAAATTGTGTAAGGTTAGTTGCTTAAAAGAATATCAACACTTTACCGACCGCAGACGTATACGTCGCGTCGTAAAGGTATATACGTTTTCGCACAAACGGCAGACTCACACGTCCCGTCCTCAAATACATCCAACTTTGCTCGTGAAAATACGATTACGCTTCCTTTATACTTCGAAATTTTAACAAAAGAAGGCAGCAGAAATGAATGAAAAATCAATTAATGATAAAATATATTCGTCTTTTTTTATTTTCAAGAGATAGCGATCATTTTAAAACTTCATATTTTTTTGATAAAATGGTCTGATCTATATTTTTATTTAGCGTAACTTATTAGACCTAAGATAAAATGAATTTAACCACTGTCAGTGGTTTTCAACTTTTTTAAATATTATTTTCTATATAATTATTTGTATCTATTTCTTGGTTAAATTAATTGAAAAAATGTACATTTTTTTTCATCAACATTTGAATACATTCGTATTGAATAATTTCTGAAACTTTTGTGAAAATTTATTAATAAATAAAAAAGTTATGATGATTTTAGTAAATTGTGCTGAAAAATGCAACTTTGCGCAAAAATGTGCGGTCTTCGGCGTTAAGTCTAGCAGTTTCAATAATCGGTCGGTAAAGTGTTAAAAGAAAATGTTCAAAAATATTAATTAATTAATTAAAAACGACATCATACCTTAGCCAAGGATCGGAAAGACCTTTTTCGGCTAATTTTTGTTGGACCTTTAACAATCTAGGACAATCTTCGACTTTGTAAATTCTGTAATCGGGTATTTTGTATGGTGGTTCATGATGTCCATGTCCACCCATATTTAAACACACTAAAAATATAAAATTAATCATATTCAATAATTATAAGGTAAATCGGAATAAAAACCGTGATTATTTTGAATACAGTAATCATTAAAAATCATACCATATAAAATTTATAAATAAATTTTAATATAATTAGCAATTCTGCACTTTGGTACGTAAATTATTTATTGAAAAATTTGCATTGTAATATAAAGAAAAGTGAGTAGTAATAACTGAAGAACATAATCTTGTGAAAAGTGCTAATTTGCAACTTATAATGCATTTTTATTTGTTAAAATGCAAATTTGTCAATAAATGATTTACGCACCTAAAGTGCAGGATTACCAATAATAGATTTTAACTAGATAAATATTTTATTCAATAAAGTTGGGTTAAGTAAGATCGATTTTTTAAATCATCGTTTTCAAATAAGTATAGAATGTTTAAAAATAATAGTGAACTATTCTACTGCTTCAAAAAGTATTTTTATTGTCAAAAGTGAATAAATAGTAAAATAAATACAGTTTTAACAATCGCTTTTGACAGGTCTGTTTACAAGGCAGAAGTAGGTTACATAATTGAAATGAGAAAATAATGATAACAAAAAATGATAGAATAAAGAAATATTCAAAGAAAGAATTCTTTTAATGTCTAAAAATAAAATAGCAACTCGAATATTCGAAAATAATCACTGAAAACATCAAAACTCACGAGAAAAAGCACTTGACAGCTAAACGGCGATATGAAGACGATCGAATTGGCCATAAATCAACAATTATGCGTCATATGGTCTCTTTTATGCAAAAATTTCAGCTGAAATATGTTTAGTTTTTCAGCTAAATAGTGTAATCGTAAAAATGTTTCGTTTTTTATGCTGTATTTTAAAATTTCGATCTATTTTTTTAACATGAGACTAAATAAAAATAAATTTTAAATAATCAAATTGTTTAATACATTATAGAAACTCAGTATGTTGTAATATTTGATAAACAGGTGTTTTCTTAAATGACAAATGCACACACGACACCGGCACTCACCGACAGGAACACACGCGGCCCTACAACACCAAGCAAATAACACAATCCGCTAAAAATTTCAAAATAGTAAGGTAATGCACCAGTGGTTGACCACGAATCTATAATCGACTATCCGTCAGAAAAGCCTAAAAATTAAGGTTTAATAAAAATGATAATTTTTCGAAAATTCTATGATTGATAAGCTGTAAATTACATCCTATAAACCGCACCCTTCCCGAAAAATTACCATCTTTGGAAACCTTTTTTTTTAAACTTTTCTGACTGATGGTTATATTTAAATTCATAATCAACCTCCGATGCGTTACTTTACAATTTATATGAATAATAAAGCACAATATTCGATGAATTTCACAATTTATATAAATAAGGTATATAGCCTAAGCCCCCAATAATTGATGGGAGACCTAATCCTGCAGTGGACACACAAAGGATCGATAATGATGATGATGAACAAAGCATTAATTGAACCATCACTTATTCCAGGGTTTCCCAACCTTTTTTGTACCATGCCCCACTTCAGCGATTCGAAAATCTCCATATCCCCCCTTATCAAATTTTTATTTAACAAATTCTGAAAAAAAAATGAATTACTTCAAATAAAAAATGTAATTATACACAATCGATCAATTACTCAATCAAACTATATCATCATAAAACTAAAAATTTTCTTTATTGCTCCTTAGATTTTTTTTCTTTAGTTTTTTTAAAAAACAATTATACCAATTGTGCAAAATCAGACGAAAAAGGCGTCGCAGACGAAAATTTTTTCCGAATGGTTTTGTCATTCAAACCGTATCACCATAAAACTATCAATTTAACAATATAAGAGATATTAATGATTTGCGCATTGCCCCCCCCCCCCACACGTTCAAATTACCCTCCGTTCGATTTGGGAAACACTGTTAGTCCTAAAACGCGACATGTTCGCTCCCGTCTTTGTGTGCCAGTGTCGTTTCGTCCACAACACAAAACTTATACATCGGCACCGTCGCTGAAGCTTTTACGAACTTTTCCAAAATATAACAGATTCTCCAAAAAAATTTAAACAATGCGTCCAAAATCCAAACAAGACGACGCTCGCATCTCAAGATTCGGATGCTGTTTTGAGACAAACGCGTCACTGCGACGCCCAAAATTTTTCAATGCATCAAATTTTCAATCTTAACCATATTATTAATAAGGATGAGATTTGTTTGGAATATTCATTACGAAATTGTTTATATAAAATAATTCTTTATTATAAATTGCAATAAGAGCGATTTTGTTGCGCACACATGAAGAAAACATCACCGCCGAGCCAAACGCCGAGCCGGCACCAGTCAACCTCAGTTCTCTGGCTGAGGCGATCGTGCTTAGCGGCGCCCGGTTCCGCGCGCGTTGCACCTTGCACCCTGCGCCCAGAATTCCCGGGAATCCCGGGACATGCATGTGCGCCCGTGAGCCGGCACGATGGCGGCGAGCGACCGTTTCCTGTTCGTGGCGTGCGCCCTGTTCCTGCCGACGCTGCTCCTCGCCCCGGCGGACGCCGACGGGCCCCCGACGGAGCGCGCGCCCCCCGCAGGTGAGAGGCTGCGCCCCCTCGGAGGGAAAGGGGGCTTTGCGCCCCCTCGGAGTCGCCGATCGACGGCTCCGATCGAGCCGATCGCTTCGGTCGGTCGGGCTTTTCGCGCGAGGCTTTCGCGGGACGAGCGCGACGATGCTAGTTTTGTTTTTGTTTTGGGTCGTTTTGTGTATTTGACGAAATCGACGGTGAGATTTTGTTTTCGGCGGGTGCCGTTGTGTTTTCTCGATTGCGCTTCGATCGCGATCCGAAACGTCGAAGATTCGGGAACGTGTATCCGATGTTGATGCTAAGTTTTGCTTTATTGTATTTTTCATTTTTCTAGATTGTGATTATGTGTAGTTTTCTAGTTTACCAAAATTCACGAAATCAAAATTTATTTTTGGCGTATATTGTAATGTTTTCTTAATTATTCTTCGATCGCAACATTCAGGAATGTGTCTCTGATATTGATACTAGTTTTGCTTTATTGAATTTATTATTATTTATGATAATGTGTAGGTTTCCTATCTACCAAAATTGACGATGAGATTTTTATTTTTGGCGTCTATTATTATGTTTTCTTAATTATTCTTTGATCGCGATTCGAAACATCGAAAATTCAGGAATGTGTCTCTCTTACTGGTACTAGTTTTGTTTTATTGTGTTTATTACATTTTCATTTCTCAAGAGTAGTTTTATTATTCACCAAAATGGACTATGAAATTTTATTTTTGACACATATTGTAATATTTTTTTGATTATTCTTCGATCTCATTTCGAAACATCGAACAATCAGGAATGTGTCTCTGATATTGATACTAATTGTTTATTACTTTACTTTATTGTATTTATTATTTTTTCATTTCTCAATAGTAGTTTTATTATTCACCAAAATTGACTATGAAATTTTATTTTTGACGTATATTATAATATTTTTTAATTATTCTTTGATCGCGTCTCAAAACATCGAATTTCCAAGAATGTATCTCCGATATTGATACTAGTTTTACTTTATTTATTATTTTATTTTTTCATTTCTCATGATTATAATGTGTCTTATTTACAAAAATTACCGATACGAAATTTAATTTTTGGCGTATTTTATAATATTTTTTAATTTTTCTTTGCGTTTCTAAACATCAAACATTCAGGAATGCATCTCTGATATTGATACAAGCTTTGCTTTATTGTATTTATTATTTTTTAATTTCTCAAGATTATGATAATGTGTAGTTTTCTTATTTCCCAAAATTGACGATACATTTAAATTTTGACATATATTATAATACTTTTTAATTATTCTTTGATGGCGTTTCGAAACGTTTGGACACTCAGAAATTTTTGGGTCGTATAATTTATTCGTAATCGGCATTTAAACATTAATACTGATCATTTATGTAAAACAGTCCGTATTTATATTAAAAACAAATTTTCACTAACTTTTTTTTTTAATTTTTAGCACTTCAATGTCACAAATATTCCTTTTATTTTTATCGATTTCGAAATTTTCACTTATCGATGTATTTTTAAGACATTTACTAAAAAAAGTCGCATCAAAACTCAAACATATGATAGCAGTTTTGTAATACATATATTTAATTGCTAGTTTTTAATGAAACTTCACTGCCTATATTATAATGTCGAAATAATTATTTTGTCACGATAAGAAAGTACACTTTCTTTATATAAACAGTGATAATGGGATGATAAGTTTGAGTTTTCTGATTTTGTATTTATGTCTGTCCGAACCGCTTGTCGCTTAACTTCAACGATTGTTGCTTTTTTAAACGTTATGGTGAAAAAGTTACAAAACTCTTCAATACTTAAATATGAAGAATCTCCGTTTTATATATGAATCGATAAATTGTATATTTTATCGAAAAACTTCTTATTAATAATTTTTTTTACGATTTAGGTAAAGGAATGATCCATTCGTTTTTATTGAAATTTAAAGAATGTTTATAAAATATAAAATAGTTTATAAGGAAAAACGAATTTTTTCAATTATGAAATCTACGAAATTTAAAATTTGCACTGAATTAACTTCTATGGACTTTTCATATAAAAATTTGGCTAGTTTTTCTATACAAAGTTACAGATTTCATGTTTTTTTTTTTTTGTTTTGCTACGATAACAGAATACGCAAATTGAAAACAACCAAAAAGCACTCGAACAACGTTTCCGAATATTTACAACACTCTTTAGCAATTCAAGTGACGAAAACTAAAAAAAAAATAAAACCCACACGTTTCAATACACATTTCGATCAAAATTTACAATTTTTCCGAACGCATTTACAAAAAATAAAACAATCGTCGTCAAATTACGTTCCCCATTGATGGTCGACAAACGAACAATACGTAATCGGACGGAAAACCAATTTGACGGCGGGAAAAACAATGCGTTTTCAAAAAACGATTAACCTTCGCCGTTTGGCGGTTTTTCGGAATTGTGCAACGATGGCCGTTTTCGATTTGTCGCAAATTGCAATTTCACCTTGAATTTTTGTGTGTGTGTGTGTGTTTTCGGAATAAACTAATCGTCGGCTCGTTAAATATTCGAGTGTAAAACACATTGTTTACGATGTCCACTTTCGGGTAACGACATTGACTAATCAACATTCAAACGAGTTTCTCGAAAAGTGATTTGTATTATGCAATGTCTTTTTTCTGGTTTGTGCTCGAAATGATAATTGTTCGATTGAATCGTTGCGTTCGTGTTAATTTTTCGCTTGACGTTTCTGGTATTCGTCTTTGTCAGTGATGAACAATCTTTTTTTGTAGTGGGTCAATTTAGAATTCGGTAAATTTTTGGCTGAAATCGAAAATTTTGCTCTTGTGATTGATTCGATAGTTTATTTGAATTATTAAAACTTCTGATATGCTTATTCTTCATCAGTGATGAAAAATCTTTTTTTTGTAGTGGGTCAATTTAGGATTTCGTAAATTTTTGGCTGATATCGAAAATTTTGCTCTTGTAATTGATTCGATAGTTTATTTGAATTATTAAAACTTCTGATATGCCTATTCTTCATCAGTGATGAACAATCTTTTTTTGTAGTGGGTCAATTTAGAATTTCGTAAATTTTTGACTGATATCGAAAATTTTGCTCTTGTAATTGAATCGATAGTTTATTTGAATTATTAAAACTTCTGATATGCTTTTTCTTCATCAGTGATGAACAATCTTTTTTCGTAGTGGGTCAATTTAGAATTTCGTAAATTTTTGACTGAAATCAAAAAGGTTAGTCTTCTAATTGATTCGATAGTTTATTTGAATTATTGAAATTTCTGATATGCTTATTCTTATCAGTGATATGAATAGTGCAGTGTAGTGTAAATTTTTTTGTAGTGGGTCATTTTAGAATTTCGTAAAATTTTGACTGAAATCGAAAAAGTTGCTTTTCTAATTGATTCGATAGTTTATTTGAATCTTTTAAAGTTTTCGATATGTTTATTCTTATCAGTGATGAACAATCTTTTTTTTTTGTTATATACCACATTAGAATTTCGTCATTTTTTCATTGAAATCGCAAACTTTACTTTTCTAACTGATACAATATTTTATCATACTTGAATCAATAAAATTGTGTTGAAATTTCCGACATATCCATTCTTATCAATTGAGCATAAGTCATATTAGAATTTCGTAAATTTTTGTTCGAAATTGAAAACGTCGTTTTATAATAATTGATTTGATATTTTATTTAAATCATTAAGATTTTATTGAAATTTCTATGTTCATTCTTATCATTTATGAGCAATCTTTTTTTATAATTGTCATAGAATTTCAATTTTTTTTTTATTTAAATCAAAATATCGCTCTTCTAGTTGATTCAATTTATCACTTGATTATTTTTAAATACAATCGTAAGTAACACGTGTTTATAATTTGAAATAATTATAATTTCTCGAGTGAAATAGCGATTTTGAAAAAAAAAATAATTCAAACAAACATCACATCGCTATATCAAAATCGGCCCTATCACTTCACAGAAGTCTCAAACTACATTTCACCATTTCCAAATCGAAAATTGCCAACTTCTCACGCGTCAACAAATAGAAGTAGATAGATAGACAGACAGACAGATAGTCTCCGGTATAAGTAATGTACCGCCCATAAACGTACCAACCTCTCAAATGGTGAAACACTTTTATACACGTGCATGCACCTACACATACAGAGATTAGCGTAACTAGTTTTCAAGTTGGCACCCGGCATTACGTTTATACACGTACATGCACCTATACTCATTCGCAGTTTGACAATTGGTCGTACGAAACTTTTTTTTCAAGTATCGAAAGAGTGTCATTAGAGTATTCAACACCACGATCAATCCATCAACACAAAACCCAATTTCATTCATTAGGTTAGGTTAGGTTGGGTTCAGTTCGTTCCTATTTCGTATAGAAATAACCAACTGACGTTCAAACGTTAAAAGTTGGATACGAATGAGTGCGCGAATGCAGAGTACTAGCTTAAAACTTATCTGGATTTTTATACTGTGTTTTCCCGAAAATAAGACCTACTATGGTTTTAAAGGATGATTTTAATATAAGACCTACCCCGAAAATAAGACCTAGTAAAAAAATATCGCATTAGCGATTTATGAAGGTGCTCGAGCGGCAATTATCCAGTATGGCGAAATGCGTCTGTATTTAAATTTAGCATTATTTAAAATTCTATTTAGCTTTATTTTAAATTTAGCGTCAAATGAGTCATATTTGGCTTTTGCTCGAATTTTGAGAACTGAACTAACCTAACCTAAAGGTAAGGTGATAAATTTAGATAGAGAAGCTGGCCAGGAACAACGTGTGAACTTAACTTCTTTGACGCTTCTCTATCATAAGTCATAAATATTATTAATTAAAAAGTAATAATAATATGACAATTATTTTAAAAATATTTTTTTATTTGGTTATATTTGACTTTTTTTTATTAATTTTTCGATATGTTGTATGTACTTTGCCATTATATTTTTTCATTGCAAACTTTTTTTAATTATATAAAAAAGTGATTTGAAAAATGGTTTCAATATAAGACCTAAAAACACCCGAAAAGACCCGAAAACAAGACCTAGTCCAGTTTTCGAGTGTAAAATCAATACAAGACCGAGTCTTACTTTCAGGGAAACACGATATGTATGCGTTTCACCGCTTGGGAGGTTGGTACGTTCATGGGCGATACGCCACTTTTACCCAGTCTCCGATGGGATCCGCGAAAAAACCGAACGACGCTTTTGTTAACGTTTGACAGCACCGCTGCGGTCAACGGCCCTCCGCTGCGAGGGTCGTCTCCGACATCCTGTCATGACGATTGATCATGACTAGGCCATTGTGACGGTGGTTCCAAAGATTGAGTCGTTAAACGACACGGTCATTCGTGGATTCGAATTTCGATGGGGTTATTTTGTAGTTTTTCTGCATCGTAAAGGGAGATTGAAAGCAGAAAATTAAGTCATATTAATGAGTCCGTAATGAGCATATCAGTGGATGAAAATATTTCAACATGATTTTGCCCAAGCGTTTTTTTTTTTTGAAATATTTTTACTGACTATGGAGCTCACCCTCGTTTTTCGATAGAAACAAAAATTAGATCAACTTCAGAATAAAACTCCATAGAGAGTATATCAGTGGATGAAAATTTATCGAAACATTTCAGCGTGATTTCTTTCATGCATTTTTCTGGAATATTCTTACTGTTAAACTGGTTATAAATCTTGCCCTTATTCTTCAATCAATAATTAAATCAGGTTTTCTTAAATGTGAGACTCCATAATGAGCATATCAGTGGATGAAAACGTTTCAACATGATTTTGCCCGAGCGTTTTTTTTTTAAATATCTTTGACTTATTATGGAGCTCACCCTCGTTTTTCGATAGAAATTAAAACTAGATCAACTTAAGAATAAAACTCCATAGAGAGTATATCAGTGGATGAAAATTTATCGAAACATTTCAGCGTGATTTCATTCATGCATTTTTTCTGGAATATGCTTACTGTTAAACTGACTATAAATCTTGCCCTTATTTTTCAATCAATAATTAAATCAGGTCCGCTCAAATGTGAGACTTCATAATGAGCATATCAGTGGATGAAAAGGTTTCAACATGATTTCACTCATGCGTTTTTTCTAAAATATTTTTAAACTGACTATGGAGTCCCGCCCTTGTTTTTAGATAGAAAAGATAATTAGGTCAATGGGACCCATAGAAAGTGTATCAGTGAATGAAAATATGTCGAAACATTTCACCGTGATTTCATTCATGCATTTTGTTCTGGAATATGCTTGCTGTTAAACCGACTATGGAGTCTCGCCCTTATTCTTCAATCGAAAATTAAATTAGGTCATCCTATATGTGAGACTCCATAATGAGCAAGTCAGTGGATGAAAACATTTCAACATGATTTCACTCATGCATTTTGTTCTGGAATATGCTTGCTGTTAAACTGACTATGGAGTCTCGCCCTTATTCTTCAATCAATAATTAAATCAGGTCCTCTTAAATGTGAGACTCCATAATGAGCATATCAGTGGATGAAAACGTTTCAACATGATTTCACTCATGCGTTTTTTCTAAAATATTCTTTGACTATGTTTCTCATTCTTATTCTTCAATCAAAAGAAACTAACAATAAGATAGAGAACTATTCGAATTTATTCGAAGTATTATGTTGATAATGCATTCGTGTATAATATTAATATAAAATTATTATTTATTAATATAAAATTATTATTTATTAATATAAATAATAACGTTCTTTGTATCAATCAGGAAAGAAAAACGTTCACTATCGGTTTTCCTCTTACTGTTTTTCTGATAATAATTTTTCATTTACATATTCCGAGAATAGATGCATTTCAATACCATCGTCGAATTAAATTTGTATTTATTACTGTGATTTCCTTGTTTTTTTTACTACCTCAATATATATGTAGGTAAGTATTACAATATTACATTATGATTAATAAGCTTAAAAACGTCTCGCTGAGATAAGCGACCAGTCAAAATATTATAATCAGTCAAAAATATTAATTTTTCAAAACAATACAAACACTTCTCGAATTTTGCGCCGTTTATTTTTCTCGATTATCACCAACTTGTATACAAAACACAACAGGAACTATAATTATGACTGCATCAATTACGCTTTTAGTTTTGACTCATCCTCATTTATCATCATTTACACTCCTCGTTTACGTTCAACGGACATAAATTTACTGGACCTCGCCGAAAATCCACCTACTGACCGCTTCGCGCGTCGCTCAACTAGACCAGACGATCATATTTCGCGAAAACAAGAACAATCGGCAACATTGCGTTTTGATGACGGTGTTCTCGGTCCGATGTCATTTGCCGTTTTGGTCACATAAACAAGTTCACTCGTCATCTTTTTGGACGTGTCGTCACACATAGTGATGAAACAGACGTAGCCGAATCGTATTTGACCCCAGGGGTCAAACTTACATACGCACAGTATCTCTGTGCACGATACGCAGTAACCTCAAGTGATGAGAATTCCAACATGTGCGTGTTGGGATTGCCGTTTTTCAGTCAAATGTAGGTTTTTGGGGACGGTTTTGTGTTTGGATGGATCAGTTATAAGGTTTCCAGAACCCAAAACGGGATAGTCCGCAAAAAAATGCCCCCCCTATGTAAATAAAATGTATTGTACATTCAAAAGATTTTCCTCGATTATTATCGTCGAGAAAATATATTAATGTCTTATAACCATGGAAAATAACCCAAAAAGGCGCCACAGGCCAAAATTTTTTCTAAATGTTTTACTCAATCGAACTGTATCACCGAAAACAATCAATTTACTTAATTTCTACCAATAGTCTTTTTTTATTTGGTTAATTTATCAACATTTCTAAAACAAGCAATTGTAGAATTAAGATAAAAATAGCGCCGCAGACGAAAATTTTTTTCAAACGTCTTAGGTCAGGCGCCCACTGGCGATTGAGTCGCGCGCGATCAAAAATGGAACACATTGTTTTAGGTTGAAATGCGCGCATATATCATATATCATATCTTATTGTTAATCAATCAAACTATATCACCATTAAACTATCAATTTACTTATTTTCTTTGGTTTATTTTTTAATATTTTCAAAAATTGTTATCGTATATTTGGAAAAGTAACTACAATTATAAATATATAAACCGGAAAAACGGGACAAATCAAACAATTTTATGAAAACGACGGGACGAACGCAAGACACGACAAAAACGGGATTGTCCCGACGAAAACAGGACGTATGGTCAGCCTAGTCAATTTATGAAGTTATTAGTGCCATTTAGTTGACATAATTGATATTATTTAGCGTATATATTCATAAACTCTTTGTTTTATCAAAAAAAAAATTATTAATCGTTATTTGGATAAAAAAAATATCAAAACATAAAAAAATCCGTGAGTCACTAAAATTTTGCATGTATCTTATCTATCTTATTTTTTTCCGTTGTGCATGTTTAATTTTTTTGTAATTTTCCTTATAAATCCATTAATTATGTGCAATTTCTGTCAAATGTAGAATGTTTACGTTTTATCGGTCACTTTCAAAGAAATTGTCGGCTTAATCGTTTGATTTAAATATTTTTTTGAAAAACACCTAATTAGAACTTTTGTCAAAATAAAAATAACTTTATTTAAAGGGTCAGGACAAAAATATGTTTATTGATGACTTCTCAAAGACGTTTCGTAAGGTGACTTTCATTTCGCCATTTATGGCAACTTGAATTGTAAAACTATTCGGCGTGTTTTCATTTTCGTACACGAAAATACCCAATTTTAAAAATTGGGTAACCCAAACGATAAAAAACTTTTCCAAAAACGAAGTTTCTTCAATATGCTTTTCCATTTTTTTTCGAACTAGAGTATTTAACGTTAAATAAAGTCTATATATCAAAACTGTAAATATATTAAACATCTTACAAATGTATAATGATATTTCAATACTATAATTACTCATACTGATTCATAAATAAACTTTTGATCCAATATTAATAAGATATTGATCATTAGTATAATAATTATTTACCGTCAATTTTTTAATATATACTGAACGTTTTACAAATGAATAGTGATCTGTCAATATTATAATTATACTCTCTCAAGGTCTAGAATCGTGTCTGTCGTTGTCCAGTTGTCTCATTTGCTTGCAGTAATTTTTGTCTCAGTGTTTTTAGTTGCACTGGTCCGATTGTTATTTTCTTGCGTTTAGGCATTTGTGACCGTGACGTAGGTGATCACTTTTCAGTGATTATCCCGCGAAATGATAACTGAAGTAGTTTTCCGTTGTTTTCTTGAATGACAGGATGTGCATAGGAAGGTAGACTGATTCAAACACAACGGTGTACCGATTGTAATTGTTGTTACACTCAATTGCGACGCCGGCGCCGCACTTATACTGAAATTTTCTTTTCATCTTAAAATAGCGTGAAATCGAATTGTAAAATAGTTTTAATGATACAGAAACCTTTTCGGATGCACAACCAACATATTTACAAAATTTAATTTTGATCGAATAAACAGTAAATGCGTGCATAACTAACATACACACAGACACATATTAATTTTTATTTTTTTATATGGATAATTCTGCTCATTGTATATAAGATATTCATTAGTATAACTAGTATACAGATCCGATGTTAATAACATCGGGTGTGGATTTGTTAAGAAACGGAAAACGATAAAATGTGAAAACCCGATTGTGTGAACC
>JAOXNN020092604.1:0-31794 GCA_028571205.2 Hydropsyche betteni | reverse complement strand
TTTACATTTTTAGACAACGTTCAGTATAAACGAAAGTTTGTAAGAATCCTCTGTTTACAAAGTTGAGCCATTTGCCTATTTTAACAACGAAGGGTGTGTCAACATCTTTCGAGTCTTTACAATAAAGATTAAAGCTTCCATATCGATATAGTTAGCAACAAACTAACGATAAAGATCCCTCTGCTTTTGAGTTAACTTAACAAAGATATGGTATTACTTCCTCTCAGGGAGTATTGACTCCAGTACATCTGCCCTTCGTCTCAAACAAAACTATTTTACCCTACTCGTTAATTATTTGCTCCGCTCATAGGCTAGCTGCTTCTCTGCCAAAGTAGCCTTTACCTTTATTCCATCGATAATTGGTTTTTTGAATATGTTATTGAATGTACTGTCAGAAGGAAATAGCGTTGAGTTGACCAGTTTAATGCAAGCATACAGTTCCTAAATTGAGTTTTGTAAAGGGGTTCCAGTTAACAGTATCCTACGCCTGCAGTTAAACCCTGCAATTGCTTTAAATAGCTTCCCCTTAGCGTTTTTGAGTCGATGGCCTTCGTCAAACACAATGATATCGCATCGCTCGTTGAGCATCCCTATGTTGAGATAGAATGACTCATAACTAATCAGTAGCATTCTGTAGTTTTAGCTAGCAAATGTTTTACACTGGCTTGACACCTACTTTCCACTACCGCAAGCAATTATAGGGTTTATTTTGTTGTCCAACCATCTCTTTATCTAGTTCTCCCAGTTCTGCACTAGAGTCAGTGGGCAGACTATTATTGCTTTTCTTATGTGATTCTTCCCTGTCTTTTTGACTTTCAAAAGAGAGTAAAGGAGTGTCAGTGTCTGTAATGTTTTACCCAAACCCATAAAATCGGCTAGAATACATCCATTAATATTCAGCCCTCGTTTGCCCATCACACATTCAAACATAAACCTTACTCCTTCGAGCTGGTGAGGCCTTAAAACATCGTACAGAAACTCCTCTATCTCATACTCTTCATCCAGACTGAAAGCGACCTTCTATGGTGACTTCTGTTTCCTTTTATTTTGCTTCGGCTTTTTGTCCGAAATAGGCAGGAATACTCTACCTGTCGTGAAAAGCTATTTACTAATCTTTGCATCGATGGAGACTGAACTCATAACAAAGGTACCATAGATTGAGTTATTTATTAAGAACTACTATTCGTTGTCAGGATTATGATAGTACATATCCCTCTGACTAGTTTAGAGGATTAGTTCGCTCTATTGTCCATACAGTCTGACCTTGGTTTCAGTAAGACAAATGACACCATCGGTAAATGATTTCTTTTTCTTTCTGACATCTCTGGACCAGAATACTTTAAAATAGCTTTCCATTTAATAATGTTAGTAAATAATTAATTCTAGAGTTAAGGATTTCTTAAGAGAACGCTAGCTCATCATTAAGCAGTTGCATTTTTGGCCTAACCTAACCTTTGTTGAGCATATCTTGACTGTTTAATCCTATTTGTTGGTAACCTATTGTTGAGATATTTGGATTCTCTAGTGATGTCAAGTTTTTCACTCCCTCGATTGATTGTCGTCTGTGGCTATTAATCACGTCAATCGTTATTCTGCCCTTCATCGTCGTCTCGTTTTTTATGTTTCTCTGCGCTTACTAAGTCCTCATCTCTGTCAGGTGTCGTCTCTTCTTGTATCAGTGTTTTGTTTTCTCTTATTATCGTATATTTCTTTGACTTAAGGATGAGCCTCATCTTGATCGGCCTTTCATAAATTTCTAAAAAGATGGCTGCTATATCTTTATTTTGGCCATAAAATATCTTTACTATGTTTATTTTAAAAAAGATCGAACCCATGCCGTTTGCCTATCTCGAGTTGTAATTGAGTAAAACTAAATCGAACCATCAAAAACTTGGGCAAGTATGTTGGGAGTTCATACACTCATATTAAACAATATTTTAAATTCAACATAAGTAAACAACAAGTAGACAATTGAGTAAGTAAATTAGTATCACTCACTACCAGTTAGAGCATCTCCTTATTTCCTGGAATGACACTTTTGGCACACCATCGTATAATTCACCCAGTCGAGTTCACAGTTGTTGTGAGAAGCACAATCGAAATGACTGGTAATTTTGCACTTAGGATTACAACAACCAAGTACTCCTCCCTTTTCCCCACAGTAGTAACAGTAAGTCTTGTTACCTCGAGCTATTTCCTGTCTTACATTTGTCAGTTTATCAGTTTAGGTATGGATGAAGATATCCGGTGCCCAGAGAGCGCACAGTAGATGCGTGTATGCTTTATTGAATGGACCATAGAAGGGGCCATTTGCCTTCAGAAATTACCGATCAGTGCTACTTTGGTGACAAAAAGTACAGTTAACGGGTACTTTCCCATTGTAGGGTATGTCTGATGGGATGGCCAACTCGAAATCAGAGTCAACAGACTCAACATCCCCATCAGAATCGAATTCAATCTTGACATTTTTGTCTCTTCTCCTTCTTCCCGCCAACTATCGCTATGAGACTATGCTAAAACTTATCAGCCTTCCCTCTGTCAGCTCTCTCTCAATCAACTTTATTGAGTCATCATCGTTTAGGAGGGGCACCCCATATAGCATCTTAGACTATTGACCTATTCCGGCTAGCAGATGGACTGTAATCTTTTCTTTATTTTTCACTAGCAATCCCATCTTCCTGAGAAGCTTCTTTTTGATAATATCGAGTGTGCCCTTATTCGGCAGGGTCATCATACCGTCCCTTTCCTCCTCCTTAAATCTGACAGTAAAGTCGAACTACAAAACCATAAATATATATAATGGATAGGAGGAATAGTGGGAATGGTACTCCGAACAGCCAGAAAATCCCTCAAGTACTCAATACAGAGACATTCTACTACAATAGCAAATTCATGTGTTTACCAGACATTCGCACAATACCCCTTCCATTCGAGCATTTACCCAAATCAAAAACAACTAACAGATGATCATTGCATTAGCTCTTATATCTGTTTAGCCTGCATCAAAAGCATCGATATTAGGTCAGCTTGGTTGTCTGAGGTGATAGATTATTCCCTCGGTCGATTAAGTCTTAAATTCATATTGGAGTTCTGTTGTATATTTTATTTCTCTTCACTAAGCATCATCATCCAAAAACAAGAGTTTTCTGCCTAAGATTTAGGTGCAGTTGAGTGGCTACGCTTAAGGGACTTCCGAATTTTAGATGTTTTATGGATGAACTGATTGAGAAGTTTGAATATTTGGGATTTTACTTGAGAGGCTACTTGATGGCTGCTATGTGATTCCTGTTAGTTTATGTATTCTAACACATATTTAACGAAATCTTGAGATTAGAGTTGGCTGTAGGATTGGTCCAGCGTCTGGGATGTTTTGTCATTCAACTATTACTTTAGAGTGTCAAGTTAGGAAGTAAGACCACGGTTGAGCTCCATCTCTGACTGAAGTCTAAAGGATAGGCTGGAGTTCACCTTCTAAAGAGTTTATATTTTCTCCTAGAGTTTGCAGACGAATAGCACATGGGATCTCTCCTTTTCTTAGAATTTCTGCCTATCCTCAGCATATTTTGTCGTTTAGGCTGAAAGGCATTCCTCCAATAGCGATATCTATGTAAGAAATTGGTGTTCTCTGAGTAAAAACTACTCCTCAAGTTTGAGTTTGAGGGATTAGAGTTAGTTCCTTCTATTAAGAGTTACCTCCTTCAGAATAGATTCATACCTACGCTCAATCTTCTCTCTCTCTATTTTGTACTTATTCTGTAACTAGTTGTAATTGGTATCTGAATTCTGTAGTTTCTCCTCCAGTTCGAGAACTTTCTCATTGAGGCGAGTCTGAACCATATATGATCGTTCTATTTCCTAAGAGTATTTGACTCTGTATGACTCCCTGCCAGATTTATCTTCAATGCATTTCTAGACCTCCTCTAAATGGTGAGCTATTTAATTGAGATGAGCTTTTATCCTGGGGGATTAATTGCTTAGATAGGAAGAGGACCGTCTACGAGCACACAGCCCTACAGTCGTACGAGTATTTATTGATAATCTCCTAAGTCGATCTCCTACATCGCCAAGTTTAGATTGAATGGTGTTGACATCATTCTCCATCTGCACAGTTTAAGAGGAGATTTTGAGTGGATCTTTGAGGGTGACTTAATTAAATGCAGAGGTTGAGGAGCCATTAGGCTGATGATACCTAAACATAGCTGTTAATTGTTAATTATAAATCACGATTTACTGCCATGAAGCCTAACCCTTTCACCAAGGCAGATAATCCTTTCAAAAAACCCAATGCCGCCATCAACTCTCCCCTAGACTATAATTGCCCATCTGCTGCATCATATAACTACTCACAACCCTATCATAATGCACAGGCCCCTCCACCCACAAACTCTAGACTGGTGTTTACATCGCCGACTGCTGCCCCTGCTGCAACCCTCTATGCTGAGGCAAAGGCTACCTATTCAAATAATGAGTTGATCCCCTAGAACTACTTTACAGGGATTCCGAATTATAACCCTTCTCACAAAGTCGATAAATCTCTGTCTGTTTATGATCCTATTTTGGCGTACAATAGTGTTGAGCCTAACCCATACGAGAGTAGCAAGAGAGACAGAACAACAACAATAAATACCAGATTGTAATAGTCATTCATGCCTTCCAATCATACATCTTTTGGTCATATCTAAAAGCCGGCATATTCCCAGCCATCTTATCAACCGAACTATCCGAAAAAAAGCTAAGATAATTTTCCTGACCTCAGTATGCTTACAGCCTGTCTATCTAACCTCCAAAATAGGTAGGAGATATGTCAACTTATCGGTATGGCCCCTCCTAAACCAACAGTCAATTACGAAGAAGTAAGGAGAGATACAACAAAGAAAACAGTTGCTGCTTATGAGCCATTTGAGAGTAGGTAGACACTATAATCGAACAAACGAATGCTTAGGTAGGAAATAAATCAATCTAACCCTATTCTAACACAGTTGCCGGTAAGAAAATAAAATCCAACTAACTATTATAAGGATTTTAAGGTCCCCTAGTAACCAGTGAGTTCCCCCGTAAAGCAAAACAGCGAGGAAGACGAAGATTTTGATTTCAATGAGAACAGAGATGAAGATGTTAACGAATGTGTGGGGCATCTTTCGAAATAAGCTTCTTACGCATCATCCACTTATAGCAAAAATAAACTGGTAGGTGTTCTAAAGATAGAGCCTTTTGAACCACCCAGTTAGGGAGTAAAGTCGATAAAGGAGAGCCTACAAGCTCAGATAAACAAAAGAGTAAATAAGAATGGAGTGAGGGTATTCTTGACAGCTTCTTAGCAGATCCAAGCAAAAAGATATATCCCTAGATGAACAGTCTATAAATATCAGAATAAAAGCGAAGTATCTAGAGAATTAGATTTGTTTAAAAATGGGTGAGCCACCATCTGCTCTAAGGTCAGTCTTTCAGAGGGGTTCTTCTTCAAAACTGACATAATGAAGTCCTTGGAATCTTCACTTGCTGGTTTATTTGGAGGGAATACGATGTCATCCTCAACGATCTTCTTGAGTTCGGCTTCTGTCTGGATGGCAAAAGGAATTGTACCGAATAGCAGTTCGTACACAAATATCCCTACAGACCAGTTATCTGATTTTTCGCAGTATGGCACTCCCAGTAATATTTCAGGGGAGACATACAAGGGAGTACCACAGAATGTCTTCCTCAACGATTTTCCTTTCTGTACTGCCCAGCCAAAGTCACAAAGCTTCACAACTCCATTCTCAATTATGACATTTTAAGGTTTGATATCCCTATGCATAACATGTAAACTTTGCATGTAAAGTACAGCCTCACATAGTTGTCTAGCGATTGCAGCAGTATTGGCCTCAGATATCTTCGTTTAATTTTGAAGGACATTATAGAGTTGACTACCCGAAAGGAATTCCAGTAGAAGATAGATGTACTCCGAATCATCGAAAAACCCATAAAGTTTGTTTATGTTTGGATGCTCCAAATTAGATTGTATCTTGATTTACCTGATGACTTGGTTTTAGATTTTTTATTCTTTTATTAAGGCTTTGCTTATGCATTTCATGGCACAGATGAAGCCATTTAGCTTGTCAGCAACCAGAAGGACCTTACCATACTTTCCCTATCCAAGTTCCTTGATGACTCGAAACTGGCTTATAGTTAATGTGGATTTTTGAGCTTTTTTTGTTTCCATGAATTTATTGACCATCATAGAGAAAGGAGAACATCGAGGAGGAAGCTGCTCACTTTGGGTGGAAGTTGGAGTCGAAATATAATTTTTCTAAAAAGTTGTCGGCTTCGTTGTTGGGAAAGGAGGTAAACTGGCCTTTATGTTTTCGAAAAAGGTTTCTTCAGACTTCTGAATTTTGGGTTTTTGCTTAGCAGTTGAACTCTAAACCTTTGGTGTGTACGTCCCATTAAAGTCGGGAGTTTGTCCCTTCTAAGAATCAATAGTTTTCCTGGTGTCCATGTAGTTTTTCGACAGTTGTCCACACTTAGGAGTATAATATCCGGCACTTTAGCTCTCACTACTGCCTGAGTTGTTAAAAGGGGAGGAGGGTTTGTCATGCCTAACGATCCGAATTTTATTGAAGGTTTCAGATTTTCGTTATCCTCCATTCACTTTTGTGCTATCTGTTTCACTCTTGCGGACGGATGAGGTCATACAGTTGATTTTGGGGTTATTGTGGCCAGTGATTTAATTAATTGGTTATTGGAGCTTAGATTCTTCTGGGTTTGATGATCCTCCCAAATTGATCCTTGCGACTGCTTTGATTTGGTTAAGAAGTCTCCTCATGGGAGCAGGAGTGGGTTGAGGTGTCTTAATAACAGCAGGGTTATGGTTAAAGCTCATCGTAGCTTACGATTTGATTCTTAAACTATTTGATTATATCTCTCAAGCAACAAAATCTATATAAAGGACAAGTCAAACAAAAGGAGAATCCTCTCTACTGGCAGATATGACTAAACTTTGGGCAGGAATGACCTGTTAGGGAAATAATATTGTCATAATCGGATACCAACTGCCGATTTTTTGGTAAAGGCGTATGTAGTAACAACAGTTGAGGAGAATAATTGTCTAGTTTAATATTTTACTGAAAGTAAAAGGAGGGAAGAATGTTCCTAAGGGGAGATTAGATTGGTTGAGGTTAGTTTAATGGTTTCCAGTTGGCATTTTATTTTAAAATATTAAAACTCTGACGATTCTACGTGGAAATTAAGATACGATACAGGGAATCTAGTAGGAAGGTTCGTTACTTGACAGGTTCGAGACAAATACTTACGAATAAGTTATCCATATAAGTATGAGATAACAGAAGTGAGCGATTTTATATTCCGCCTTCTCAAAAAATATGCAGTTGTGGAAAAATTAAGGTCTGGTGTCTTCTTCGAACATACAACTAACTGTTGTCCTGGGGGTAGGTTTGCTTATTTGTTGTACATGAAACTCTATAATTTTAAATTTATCATCTCAACAACTCATCGATTATTCTGTATCGGAGAGAATATAAAGTATGAACCCCTAGAAAATCCCCTCTACTGCAAAGATGTTGCCACCAACATAGGCTCTCCACATATTCGATATTCATTGCAAACCCATTTAATTAAAGTTGTTTAAGCAGTATATTTGTTCCATACTCTTTAACTAGGATAGAAAATGCTTGAGAATGAACTGAAAATTATTTGAGGAGTATTTATCAATATATTTTGAAATACAAATGCATCATAGTATAAGCTAGTTGGCATAAAACGAGGATGACGATATTCTTCAACTGAATATTAGTTCAAACAACATAGCCAAAATCCATGTAGGGAATCCCTGATTTAGACAGACAATAGACGGGTTGGAGAGGTTCACCAGATTGAATTGTCTCACCCTCAGTAACAATCTCATAGAGCGCATACAGAATCTGGGTTCACTGACCAGTCTCAAAATACTCAATCTTGAGTTCAACAGAATTCGAATTTTCTAGGGGCTGGACGAGTTAGTTAATTTGGAGGAGGTTTATCTTTCATATAACTGCATCAAAACTGTCAGACAAAAACTCTAAATGCTTCCCCTCCTCAGGATTCTCCACCTAGCATACAATTAACTTACCATAGACCATTTGTCGACACTGTCAGCAGCAAGTTCACTTACAATACTGTCACTACACGGGAATCCAATCACTAAACAAATAACCTACCATACTCTTATCGGATTAATCTTCGCTAAGTTAGTGTTGCTAGACGAGAAGGAGATAAAGCGTACAGATATCTCCATAGTGAATGACCAGGTGGTATTTCTAAGGGCTGCTTTGAACGAGGTACTCACTGAAAAGAACTAGCTAATAGCAGAAGCAACCAAAATAAAGAAGGAACTGGAGCATAATCTGTAGTAAAAGAAGAAAACGTAGGCTGATAAGGCAACAGAGAAGTAGAAGTAGTTGGAGATCTCCTAAGAGAGACAAAAGTACGCTGGACATTTGAGAGACTAAAACAGAGTATTGTAGGGGAAGATTCGCCATCTAGAGTCCATAATCCGAGATAACAAAAGCAGAAAGAGAGGACACCAACAGAGCATTAGAGTGGCTCAACATCTCTAACAGCAGGCTTTGCTTGAAAAGCTATCTCGAGAATTGGAAAAGAAGTACAACTAAACGGCAGAACTCGAAAGAAAGTTTGAAAGACTGAAGGAAACGAAGGGACCTAGCAGAGAGGCCATCCTCAAGAAACTAATAGAGAACGAGACAATCATAAATAGCTGTCATTAACAGAGTAATAAACTTGTAACTCAGTTTAGGCCATTAGACAGTGCAGTCTAACGGAGGTTTCGGAGGGGGAGTAAGAGGGTGATGTATCGAAGTAAATAGAAATGCTCAAGGCCTAACTAACAGATTACAAAAATAAACTAAGATAAAACAACAGGCTCTTAGATGAATACACTGGAAACAGCAAACTTGAACTGGTACTCCTTACAGTCATCTATGGTTAGAGGGCAGAGGAATATAGTGTGGAGAACTTGGAGAACATCTGTGAAAAGTTCCCTCAAGGACTTCTGAACATGGTTTCCGAATTACTCGGACTTACTTTCGGAAATTATGTGCCTGTAGAGACAATTAAGGAACTACGGGAGAGTCTGTAGGACAACCCACTCATAAAGATGGTCGCCTAAAACACCCAGTTCATAAAGAAGTCTAAAAGATAATACAGAAAACAAATGAAATTCCTGTAGTAAAAATAGACCTTCATAAAAGAGTTCTAGAAATAAACCAAGCTTCTCGCTTAGCAGTGGAGATAGTTCTAAAACTAGAAGAAACTGGTTTACGAATAGTTGGCTAGTGCCGAATAGAACATGCACAGAGACATGTAAATGAAGAGATAGGCGGAAGAGAGTAGACTGCAGAATATGCAATAAAGATTTAGAGATGAGTAGAACAGGCATAGGAGCATATTGAAGAGTCTGGCTGAGGATCAGTTCCAGAAACAGAGATAAACATAGTTAATAAATAAATAACTGGAGAAGATTCGATTGGAGTTCAATGTGAAATTTGGAGAGCTGGAGGAGTTTTAGAGACATTTCACTGAGCTTAAAAATTAAAAGGATAACCTCTACAAATATCAGTCAGAAATCGATAGAATTAAGGGGGAACTCATAAAACTCACAAATAGTCTCACTGAAAAGGAGGCGATGTTGGGGGAGTTAGAGACTGAAGAGAAACTTATGAAGGATAGGGTGGAAGTGCTCTAGAAGAAATCCAAAGACAGGCTCAACGCTCTTTTATAAGTGGACTCCAAACTCAAATAGACTGAACTCCAACTCAGTAAGTCAGTGGCACAACTCAACCATCTATCTGAACAGAGCGTAATTAAGTAGAACCTCATGAAAGTGCTCGATGACTAAATGAAAGATTATTAGAGGTCTACAGAGAGAGCCAAAGTCAACTTCAACAACTGGGAGTAAAAACTAGAGAATTTAAAAGTCTTATAAGCGAGTGCTAAGGGTTCGCTGTAAGAAACTGAATCTCAAATATATACCCAGTAACAAATATTGACTAAACTCAATAAAACTATAGAATAGACACAAACCAAGCGAGATAGACTCAATGATGAGCTTATCCATTTACAGACGAGACTAGCCTAATCGAAAGCTTCCTTAGATTCACTAACTAATTTGAATGTATCAATAGGCAAAATGTCTCTACATCACAAGTAACTCAAAACATCCCTCCTATAGCTTCAGATCCAGGTGGAGGCCAGACGCAAAGAAAAGCATCTGTTAGACCAGGATATCTCTGAACTTAAGAAAGAAGAGCTGAGTCTGCTAGCCCGTCTCAATAATTTGAGGGTGGTGTGATATTTCGTATGAATTGATATGTATGTAAAGGTCTGCAGTAGAGTTGTCTAGGGGGTGGGGGTTAGCAACGAATGCTAAAGAGTGGAGGGGAGAAAGTTGAAGGAGAAGGAATAGGCGGGAGTTTTTTGAAATGTAGCTGTTGGATTTAAGGAATAATGGGAAATAGATTAAGTTGCAGCCTTAATAATCACCACAAATGGGGCTTTAAATGGTTGCTACACGGGGATGATAATTATTTGTTTAGCACAACCTTAAATGTCAGCAGGAGAAGCCGCTTTAACCACCACCAATCCAGATTTTTTGAACCTCAAGGTCAAGTCCCAGGTAAGTCCCCACTAATTCAGGATGGAGAAGAAGTCTTTTTCAAGATCAAGAAGACCACCCTCTTTAAGAAGTTGATGGACGCCTACTGCCAAAGACAGAGCGTAAGTGTTGTACTATTTAGTTGGGTGGCGGAGGAAACGTCAGATTTCTGTTCGATGGGTAAAGAATCAACGAGAACCAAACCCCCAAGGATGTACATACATATTAATTCTCAGTTGAACATGGAGAATGGCGATGAAATCGATGTCGTCGTTGAGCAGGTCGGAGGAGCCTTTTGATATTCTGAGCTTTGTGACTTCTTTAGTTTTTACCCTCCTACTAGTGAATATTTGGAGCCTCTCTTATTTATAAAATTAACTTTAAATTAGAGCAATTACTCTTAAATTATCATTGTAATGAACCGATGACATCCGCCAGTATCTCTGTAGATACTTATTTTCCAAAACCCAGTTGTTTTACTTTGTCGGCAAGGTAGGCGATGCTGTGGCGTTGGCCTGGGACGTACTTCACAGCTTATATGATCTTTTCTCGGAGGTCAACTGTAGTGTCCTTAAGTTTTTAGACAACTGGTTCGATTTTTGTATCGACTTCAAACCCGAACTTAGGCCCGAAGAACATAACTCCATCGTAAAGGTCGACATAACCAAGGCGTAGCTAATAGAGGTCAACAGCATTCTTTTTACTTGATTTAAAGCCAATTGTGATATGAGCCTTCTCTCCTGGCATAGCTCCAGGAAGTTAATAAATATCTTCGTGTTTACCATTGCTAACCCTATAAATGTACACCTTTCTGGGCCAGGCACTCCTGCCATTATTGGTAATCTTCAGATTCCACAGGAATTCTTGAGCATATGCGCATTTGATTTTGTTTTCAGGAGGCTCATCGAATGAAAATGAGAAATCAGTTATTGATTTCCGAGAGTATGAAGGAATATCTTTTGGTTTTTACTCAGCTTGAGGTTTCTTCACTTCTGGGGTTTCAATATGATTTGGTTAGGATTTGGGTTTTTACAATAGGGTGGGTAGTAATTTTTAAACCAATTTTTTAGTTCGATCAGTGATAATTTCATCAATAAGTCCTATCAGTGGATGGAATTAAGTTATTCTGCCTTCCCCTAGACATACCTGGCAACCTCGAGAGGACACCCATTGTGAGCACTGGAAACATTTGTAAGACTTGGAATTCTTTTATGAAGGTGGAGCAATATCCACCTCCTTTTTAGCTTATTTCTTCGAAAAGGCATCTTCAGGAATGACCACCTTGGGTTCTTCCACTTTAACTGGTGGTTTTTATTCGACTATTGACTACACAATTGGAGGTGGGGATGAATATTTGGACGGTGGAACCTCTTAAACTTTTTTCTACTCGATCTTCACTTCAGGAGGCTATACCACTGGTTCAACAATTTTAACCTCTTCTGGGGGAAGACTGATCTCCACTATTTAGTATATACTCGATTACTCCTTCGAGTTTTTCCTTAGATGGGTATCTGTTTACTCTACTGGAGCTCCTGATTTGAACTCCTTGGCATCGAACACTCTAAGTCGTAGAGAGGTGCCTGGAGCTTGTTTTTTAAGGAGTTCCTGGAGTACATCGTTGGAAGTTAAGGCTGCTAACTCGTCGCTATTGGAGTACCCAAGCACTATCCCATTTTTGAAGGGAACAGGGTATCGTACCTTAACATCATTGAATATTTCCTCAATAGTTTTGAGTCCAGGAGCCAATTTGTGAACCTTTCCTTTGTATTCGATTTTTACACTCATATCAAATAATAAGTAATTACAATGACAAGTATTTGTATTATTGATGATAGATTCTGGCCAGCATTATTTAAGCTACTTCAAACTCTAAAAAACCTACGCTCTGTCGAAGTTATTTTTCAACTTTGTTTCTCATTTAAATCTCAATTATACAATTCAATTATTATCAATATAACTACAACTATTAGTTAATGATCATTGAGGTAGTATTTTAAGAACTTCTTCAAACTTCGACAGATAGGCACTAACGTCAGTTCGAAATGCCTTGCCATTCTGACAGTCAAGGTTTTAAGCATGGTTTATTACATCTATTCTGTTCTTCAGGCTGTCGAAGATCCTCCCCTGTGGTAATATCATCATCAGAGCATAAATACACTACAACAAATAAGGGTATTTATGCTTTTACAACATCTGTACTCTCAAATCTGTGTAATTGGCAACTTACATATAAAGTTTGTAGACTCTAGAAGATTGACCAATTTACAGAACTCTATCAGCACTCCAGGGGATATCTAGCGCTAACTGCTGTAAAGAAGGAGCACTCGGTAGGCGATTTAATACTCTTCCGCAAGGAAACACAGACAAACTAGGCAGACTGGGTTGTAGCAGAATGCTTTATAAAGGGTCTTAAACAGATCCTAATTGCAGGATTACTGGAGATTTCTAAGTTTCTTCCTAATGGCTGCTGTATTCTAAATAATAATGTTATTACCTAGAAAGTGACCAGTATGTAGTTGAGAACATGCACTATCTGATCAATAAATCTCGGATCCTTAAAAGACAATAATATCTGGTTGCAGACTGACCGATAAATTTGCTAGACATTTAGCAAACCACAGAACTTCCTAAACACCTGCTCTATCTTAAGTTAGGGTCCTCTAGTATATATCAGATTTAGCAGCTTATCAATAACCAGATCAAAATACTGTTATGTAAAACTAACATTCCCAATAATCGCCATAACTGCCTTTGCATTCCCTTCACAAAGCTTCTCCACCAACTTTTGAATAATATCGTTAATTTAAGGCAGTATCTTGTCATTATAGTTCTCCAACAGAAATCTCATCCAAGTCAATACACAATCTGAAGTTTGGGTGGCTTTCCGTTAAGCCAACATTTCCTTCAGGAGAGGAATAACCTTGTTAAAGTTTATGGGCTAGTCTTTCTTAATGACTTACATTATCTGTAAGAGAAGGTCGTTATTCAGGGTGGCTGCTCTCCTCACTTCCTCTTCTTCATGACTCAGTAGGGAGAGTATGGGTTATAGGATCTCATCGAACCTCTGAATAATCACTTTCTTTAAGTAATACTTATGTTTTATCTTACTCACACCATTCACCTGCTCCCTAAAGAACTGAAACAACTGTTGGAACCAATTAATGGTCACTAATTTAGTGTAACTGGACTGTTTTCCCTTCGCCATCTTAATAAGTATGCTGATTATATCAATAAAGGCAGCCTCTGTCAGCAGAATCTATAGTCTGCTTTCATGGAATTCTTTTTTCAAGTCGTTGAGGAAGTTATTCAGACAATCATCAGCTTTATTCTTCACATCTTTCTCCTTATCTCCCAACATACTCAGCAAATCCTCCAACAGTTGGGGTAGAAACACCAGTAAATCAACTGAAGGTATTTCATCTATCGTATTGATCCAGTCTATAAGAAACTGTCTAATAAATGGATTCATAGCCTTCATCTTCTAAGTCAGTATTCCCATAAACCGTTTAAGATCGAAATCCTTAGAGTTGGGAAGTGTATCAATCATCAGAGTTTTAAGACTATTACTCAGTAGAGTAGAGGCACTTTTAACCTCTTAATCCATATCAGCTACCTTCCCAATTAGTTCCTCAAATATCTCATTGAACACCACCATACAGATGGGTCCTAACTGTTTAGTCAAATAGAACAGACTCTTAATCGCATTAAACCTTATCTTATTCTCAGTATCATTGAAGCATTCCAGAATAGGCTTTACTATCAGATGGATGCATTTGACAGCATCATCCTAGTGATTTTTAAACCCTAAAGCGATCGACAATAACGCCTCTAATCCTATCTTCTTATTGTTAATGTTGGCACTCTTCAGATAGTTGTCTTAGAAGTAGGTGATGAACTTCTCTATCTGCGGAATGTTCCTCCTCTACAAATTCTTCGCAATTATCCCCTGTAAGTCCTTACCTGCCTGCTACCTCTTCTCCTGATTTCTATCGCCCAGATGCTTTAGGATGTTCTGTGGGAATTAAGCCTCCAAACTCATAGAGCTATTTATTTTGCTCTGGGTGCTTTCAATCATCGAACTAATAATTAGATATTGGATTTTACACAATAGTATTCTGTCATAGGTGATAGTATGGTAGGGGATTATTATACATAAGTAGTTACAAAGTCCATATCGATGTCACGGATAAGTGTATTTGTAAGAATACGTCCTCAAAACTAAACAGAGAAGAGGGCTAACATGACCAATATGCGTGTGGAAGCCGATTCGTAACTCAGATAAGTGAGGTAGAGATAGATGGATGCAGGGTTTTCAGCGAGAACAACGAAAGAGCCAAAGTATTCAAATTTAACAAAGTATTCACTCCCAACTACAGTCAAGAAGAATTATTCCATGAGGCTGAGGCAAATAAGCTAGTGGAGAAGGTGCTTGAAGGGTACCATTCAACAATATGTAACAAAACGTATGACTTAGTCGCCTACGGGCAAACTGGTTCAGGAAAAACCTACTCGATGGAGGGACTCTCATACTAACTCTTCTAAAACAATCTTAAAGTGCATGGTTCAATTGAAGAGTCTAACAAATCACTGGGTATTATTCCCAGATCTTTAAGGCATATGTTTGGACTCATTGGTAAAGACGAACAGAGGACTTACCAAGTTTCCATCTCCTTTCTGCAGATCTATAATGAGAAAATTTATGATCTGTTGGATTGTGATAACAGAGACAAACTATCTAACGGGCTGAAACTAAGATGGAACAAATATTAGCAGTTTGTGGTGGAGAATCTAGAGTCCCTGTCCTGCAGATCAGTCCAATAGGCACTATCGATTTATATTCGGGGATGCAAAAACAAGGTTATGGCTAAGCATAAAATGAACATGAATTCGAGTAGATCACACACTATCCTTACCGTCAAGGTACAGAGCTACGATAATGAGGATCCTAAGAACATCTTGATCAGTAAATTAGAGTTGGTTGATCTGGCTGGCAGTTAGAGACAGTCAGTGACTGGGAGTATTGGGAAAGTATTTAAGGAAGGTATCTAAATCAATAAGAGCTTATTTACATTGAGGCAGGTTATATCTAGTCTGTTTGAGTACAACAAAACAGTCAAAGATCAGGAGAGAGAGACAGAGTTCCATATTCCTTATAGAGACAGCAAATTAACTAGTATTTTGAAGCAGAGTATTGGAGGAAACAACTATTGCGTAATGGTAATAAGTTAAAATTAACTCAGATTGCTTGTCTAAATCCAGGTGATGCATATCTCGAAGAATCTATGCAAACCCTTACGTACGCTAGTATGGCATCATACATTTCCAATGTGCCAACAAGAAACTAAGACCCAAAAATAAAGTAGATTAAGATGCTGAGAGAGCAATTGGCCGAAGTAACTGAGCAACTCCATAGAGCTAACTAGCACATAAAATTGTTGAGTGAGTTAGCCAATAAACGCATCTAATCAGGACGTATATAGTTACCGGTTAAATAAACCTAGGAATAATCATAACAGCCTTCTCCCAAAAAGCATCGATAACCTTAGACCCAACCCTAAGTTTAGAAGGAAAAGTTCACCAAGTCAAACAATATCCAAACGAAAGCTCGCAGTTCCTTCATGAAGCCTAAGTAATTTATCGAGTCTCTGAATATGATTAAGGATCTACTACAGTCTAATATCATCCTTCGTTAGAACGTTTAGAAGCTCAATAAGCAGATCGATAGAAGGGACTCTGAGTTGTATCAGGTTATGAAATAAAATCAAGTGTTGAGGGATCGATGGGATATGGTAGGCCCTATGCTAGCAGCATAACACTCTTATGACAAAACAACCACTAACGAGGACAAAAAGAACATATCCCTGTATGAAAAGCTTTTAGTGTAGAAGAATGGTGGAGTAAGACCCATTTCATTAAGAAAAAACAACATATCTGGTAACAATTACACTTAGAAAACAGTAGCACCCTCAACTGGAAAACAGCATACAGGAAGTGGCTCTATTGAAACCTACGGTAGAGCTGGTTTAAATCTATCCTATAACTAACTTTTAAAAAGACATGGCACAGGGAAGAAAAACTCTCAAAGGAAATCTCGCCCTTCTTATTATATCTGATCTACTCGATATTGTCATATTTGCCTCTTAGTAAGTATTATTGGTAATCCCTTCTCTCTACACAACTTAGCAGCATCCTCCTAAATGTAGAACTAGCCAGGGCCTTTTGGTCCTGAGTACACACAAAGACCTAGGTGTTCCGTCTGTATAAATACTGTTCCATCAGTTGACGATTTGACTATTTCCCAGCACCCTACATCGACTTTCTGCAGCCTCCTTTAAAATTATCTTATCCCCATAATGAATCTATGCTAAGGCAACTTCGGTCTCTTTAAACACTTGCTTTCGTTCTCAGATATGTCATCGTGCTCGACCATTTAGGGAGGAAGTTTTATACTTCTTGTAAAATTCCACATTTCGTTCTTGACTCGATTGACTGGTACGTTTACGGGATCGTTAGCACAGTTGGCACCTAGTTTCTTGACTCTATTCATGAGTATACTGTTAATTACTAAAAAATAATATTACTGCCAAACAGTCAATCCTTAATTCAAATGTTAATAAATTAAATGAGTAACGATTTCTTAGGACTAAATTATGTATGTGAGAAGTGTGGCTATAAAAGCAGGCCGTAAACTTCAAAACTGGCAATTGCTAGTAACGAAGAGTGCGAAATTTGCCGAGTTATGGGAAGATCTTGCCCATACAAACTCACTGGTAAGACTCCTCCTCAGAGATCTAGCCGTATCCAATTAATGAATAAAAATTACAGTGTGCCCAAAATCAAGGTAAGTCCACCACTCGCCAATACCTCAATCGAACTGACTCCACATAAATAAATTCGAAAGTCAACTGGCAGAATCATGTACGTTCCTGTCGAACAGAAAATGGTATATTACACTCCCGTGTTAGTTTAAAACTGTAAATCTCGCCTAGTCCTCAACACTCCTCCGACGACAGCTCGTTCGAATTTTCAAGCAGTTAGCAAAAAACTTAAATATGAGGATCTTTAAAGCGGGAAGAAAAAGGTTAACAGGAATATTCTGGAGGATATTGGATAGCCTTTACATCCTAGTGAGCTGAGGAAAAGGGTAATGCGTTCACTCTACGGAGTATGATAATCTGATGGTTAATTAATTAAATTATAAGTATGCTGAATGAGTCTGTCAGCGTATAACATCGACCTCGTAGATACGGAAGTGCTGAGCGAGATGATGAAGGGTTTGATGATAAGCAATGCTTGGAGGAGGTACTGTAGGCTGGTGTGAGGTTCGAGTATCAGGGAGGAAATAAGAAACGGACGAAAAAAGCCAAAGTGCTCAAAGTAATCGCAACCTCTGCCAGGGAATAACCGCCTCCTGTATAAACAAAGCAGAAAACAAAGAAGTAAGTGGAGAGTAAAGAAGATTAAACGGGAAGAACCATAGTGGACTTGGTAGTTTAAAGAAAGAGGAGGTAAAAAATAGGGAAATTCGTATTCCGATTGAGTACCGTGACGAAGGATACGGATACCTGGCATATACCAAAAAACTTGTATACAAGGGGTACACTCCACGAACAAGCTATTATTATATTAAAACACTAAAAGACGCATGTGCAAGTGACTACAAATCATAAATCGCAGAGGTACGCAAAGACTGTGAGGTGTCCTTCAATAGTAAATTTTAAAGCGGGAATTTGAGCTATGCTCTCCGGATAGGGCAATTCGAATACTCTTTATTTACAAGATAAGATACAAATACGAAAGGTCTTCGGCAATGGTTTTACTTCGAGGTGCTCAATCGTCGGCCAGTTAAAGTCAGATTCCGGATATACAAATTCACTAAATACTTTTCCCTCTACCGAAAGGTTAGTAAGGCATAATATAGGGAGCCAAACCCTTCGTAAAGACATCCAAAGCCGATTGGACTCAAGCAGGTTAGAATGTTAACTACAATTACGACTAATAACTAAAGTGCTTCTACTTGGAGTTTGACTACAACTTCTAAACATAAAACTCATTAACCTACTTCGCTAGTCTTCCGCCTTATACTTACAGCACAATGCTGAGCTATGTTGACTCTTTAGCGATTTCTCAGTATGTTTAGAAAAAGACTCTTGGTTGCAGTCTATCAGGGTTGTAGATTCCATATCTGTAGATAGTAGAGGATGATTAATCATAAAAGCAGTGGATTGTTGTGTTATCTAGGACGCATCCTGGGTAAACTGTATCTAACTTTGCTCTGTAAGGGTTCATCCAGTCGATTATATAGCATCCAAACATAAAACAAAAATTCAACTTCGCTATAGTGCCTATGGTAAATCCAGATGGAGTGTTCTTCGGTAACCACAGAACTGGAATACTGGGACAAGACTTCAACCGGCATTTCAACCAGGAGGATGAATAGTTCTTTCCATAGGTAAATCATGTTAAGAATTTGATTCATAATATTCGGAGGAGGGGTAAGATACGTTTCCTATTTGACTTACATGGTCATTCTGCAAAGAGAGATATTTTTGCCTACGCAGGCGAGTAATAGAAGGGATCGGCAAGGTTTGTGCTTAACCGGATTATACCTAAAATACTCTCTAAAACATTCTCTATTTTCAGTTATGAAGACTGTGTATTTAAAAACTCAAAAGAGAAGAAGGATACTGCTAGAATGCACTTTATGCTAAAATAGCATATTATTTCCATTACATTTGAGCAGAGCTACAGTCTGTTGTTCGACCCTAAACTTAAAAGAACCCTTCCAATCGGTATTCACAACTGGAGGAACTTCGGGTGTGCCCTTGCCTCCAGTTTAGTGTAGTATAGTTAGATTGTACATCACAAAACAGATATCATCCAGACTCTAAGAGACTATATGCCATAATAATTAGTTTAAGAGGAGGTCAAGTAATAGCCTAAAGTAGAAGTTAAGTAGACACTCAAAGTTTAGCAAGAAGAATAAACACATGTTTAGTCTAAGGAGGAAACTCGAATCCCAAAAATCGATAAGGCTAAGACAATAAAAAGTTAGAGACAGTCTTTAAACAGCTTAGGCACTCATACAATAATGAGTACCTCCACGAATACAAATAACCCTGTCCTCAAGCAACTCAAAGATATTCAGTAAATTAAGGAGGAGGATGACTAAACCAAAACAGACTAGTCTGCACTTGAAATGGACGATTAAGAGCTCTAACAATTCAAAAACAATATTCGAGCCTACATTAAGCCTCAGCATTCTCCTAGAGCTAGTATGGTGCTGCCTGAGAAGCAGTTCGAGCTCGACTAAATTTAAATTAATAGACAACGAATACACAGAGTCCACTTTATACAGAGACCATCGATCCCCAAAATATTCCGGATTCAACACTCTTTAAATCTCAAAGAAAAGGAAAGAAAAAGCAGTAGCGACCCTATCAAGCTCTCCCACTTAGAGCTTCCTTCTATCAATAAACGATATCTCTGAAATTTTCATGTTCATTTTATATCATGATTCGTTGTATTTTCCTCCGAACTTACTTGAGTACTCCTTCTAAACAAAGAATGTGTCGTAATCCAGGATGGTAGCATTCTAGCCGTCTTCTGCAATAGTGAGGCGGACAGAAGTAGGTAAGGGAGCAGTTGCCTTGACTAACAGAGAAGCCAATTGAGAGAATCTCTGAGGATTTCCTTGGGGAAGCTTCTCAAAGTTATCATCATTAGTGTCAATTTCTGCAGTTTTCTAAGTTATCTGGCACTCTGCAATTTTCTTAATAATCACACTTCCATTTCTCTAGCCTAGCAGTAGACAGTGGTTAATGTTGAGCCTAGTAGCCCCAGAGTCATTTATTTATGAGAATTTCTTGACAGTGGGGTTCTAAAGGATGAATGGGAACTTGCTGACCTCCAGATAATAGTCCGGACTCAAAAAGAGCACCTTAACTATAGTACCGTCCTTCAGTTTATAGTAGGAGAAGTTCTTATATTTTTTCTTACGGACTGCATCCTTACTCTGTTTAGTTTTGTACGTGGTTTGATATCCATTAATTGTGGCACCCTGAGGGAGATCCAGGGAGTGATTGAGGATAGTGACCGAGAGCGGAGTGCTGGGGGAACAGACTTCTGCCATGAAATTAAATATTGGAGAACAAGGCTCGAAGTATTTAAAAAAATGGAACATTCGGAAATGTTCTGAGCTGTAGCGTTTGTAAATAATTAGAATGTATGAACTAATACAGGAGTTAGATGGGAATTGAGCTTAACATATAGATAGGATATGTTTTTCTTTGTATTTGAAAGTATACATCTGCCCTTATGAATGAATAATATCGATACTCTGATGAGCTAAGGTTTGGTGGAAAATAAATAAGATAATGCTGAAGATTTGCTCCCAAACAATCAACGCCTTTTAGCGAACGACCCATTCCACGTTGAGCAGAGATAGTAAACTCAACTAGGTTCTAACGGTGAAATCTTTTTGCATTATCCTCACCCCTTAATTTTATTGCTGAATATCAAAATTACTTAGAACTATAAGATTCGCTGATTATTCGCCCACAAAGTTCTCCTAATTTAAATTTCTTAAACGAAACGCTTATTATCAACTATAATTCACAGACTGCCGTTGCCCCACCATTATTTTTCGTTATATCTTAACTGTTCAAGACAATCACATAGATGTTGTGTCTAATCGTCCAGTAGTAAAGGTTTAAACCCTCAGATAATATGCGGATTATAATTAAAATGATTAAGGTTTGTCTGATAATCAGTTTGGTGTTGTTGGCCAATTGCGACAGATTTGAGGAATACATAGCAAAGTTCGGCAAGGCCTACGTCAGTGAAGAACAATATTCGAGAAGAAAAGCAATATTCTTAGCCAACGTCTAATTGATTGATCAATGGAATGCAAACCCCGATAAAGAGTACACTCAAGCTTAAAATAAATGGACTGACATGACACAAGAGTAACGATGTACTATCCCTCTTAATTTAGAACTAAATCAGTTACAGATTGATTCCGTCTAACCTATCGCTAAAGTAGCATCCAGTAATTTAAAAGTCAACTTGGCTGACAGTATTAACTGGAACGATAAGGGTAAAGTAACTGAAGCCAAGGACCAAGGAACCTGTGGGGCATGCTGGTCATTCACGACTACTGCCACTATTGAGTCTTACATTGCTATCTATTCTGGAGTCATGACTGATCTCTCTGAAGAGTACCTGCTAGAGTGTACACCCAATAGTGACTGTGGAGGAGGATATGTAAGTGCATCAATGAGCAAAGTTGTATCTAGCAAAGGGTTACCCACATAATCTATGTATCCCTATAAAGGACAGGGTTCAGGACTCAACACTCCCTCTACTTCCGGGATCTGTTCAGCCCAAGTTATGTCTATTCCGCCAGGAACAATAACTAGAGCTTATATCCAACCTTCGCATTAACAAATCAAAACCATGCTTCAAAACGCCCCTCTCGCTGTTCTAATTTACGCGAGTGGAGGGTTTATGTCATATAGTTCTGGAGTATTTTCTTGTAGTGGTTCAATCGTGACTAGTAGACTCAACCATGCCGTTGAACTAATAGGGTATGATACTGCTGGGAATTACATAATAAAGAATTCCTGGGGTAAATCATGGGGACAGAATGGAATAGGAGTAGTCAACAAAAACAATGACTGCGGGATATCCCTTCGAGTATACAGTTTCGAGGGTGGACAATAATACACACCTAATCAATTAGACCAACAAAAAAGCTCAGGATTGAGATTAGTGTTAGTCGCAGTGTTGTTTGTGAGTTTGCTGATGATTTGATACCATATATTTATTAAGAAGTCAGAAATCTCGTTATGTTGCTATATGCCTCTGGAATTATTTAAACTTGTGTTAGGCTGATTATAGTTGTGATTAGTATCGATGACAGAGTTTCTTCTAGATTTATAGTTACTCTGTTTTTATACATCTATATGCTTTTGTTCTTTATTCAGTGTGTATTTTAGGATAGATTCTTCTGGAATTGAATTTAGAGAAGGCACGGTCGAAACTCCGGAAGTTAAGTAGTGTCGCTAGCTGTTGGTTTTAAGCTTTTATTTTGTTATCCAAAGCTCTTACATTATTACGAACATATGTCGCCTCTTTCAACTTCTTTTCGTAATCTTACTTACGAGACTTTGCCAATGCCTTAGCCTACTTCAATCGCTTATCGCTGATCTTTGATCTATTGGCCATTGCCTCTAAATTCTTCTTCTACAGATACTATTTTTTCTAAATAAACGCATACTTACCCTTTGGGTTAGCGACCGCTTGAAATACATCAACACTTTATCCTTTTATTATTGGATGAATCGACAGTATGGTATGTATCGATCTGTGCTTTTATTGTTCTGATTTGTAATAACAGACAAGTGGGAGGACTTACTTTCGGGAGTAGAACTCAATATAACTTTTATCTTTGAGTTTGTGAACAAGTTCTAAGGGATGGGGCTCTAGATCTTTTTTGCGGAACGATTTAGTGGAGTTATGATCATAGCATTATATTCAGAAGGATGAGTAGAAAATTGAGTAAAATAAATCACTAAAGTAATTGGACTTTGAGGGCTTCTGATGTCAGAGTTTAACCATTATACCATTTATGAGATTTTATCTCAGAAATGGTTAATCGGTCGGAAGGGCTGAAGGCTAACATCTTCTCAATCAAGTCCTTGAAGTCAGGGTCGATGCTCACTTAAGATAGTTCTGCTTGGTGGATCTGCCAGAATTTCTCGGGCTAGCCACATACTAATAACTTGAAGTGGCGAGAAGAAAAGTCGGCAGCAAGGAATGGCATGTGGCCTGTAAGCATGACGAACAGAACGATTCCCACAGAGTAAAGGTCAGCTTCCTTTCCGTCGTAGAGACATCTGTGCACTTATGGAGCCATATAACATGAAGTGCCTTTTTTAGACTAAAATTTAGCCTCCTGCCATTAGGTAGCAAAACCAAAGTCAGCCAATTTGAGGAGGCCGTTCTTGGAGAACAGGATGTTCTCAGGCTTGATGTCGAGGTGGCAATACCCTTGAGAATGAACATAGTCCACAGCCTCGATCAGCATTTGAAAGCAGGTTCTGGTAACTTTGTCTGAAAGCCTTATATGTTTCTGAACAACATTCAAAAGATCCTTATTTTAGAGTGCGAGCTCAGATACAATGGCAAAACAGGTGTTTTCCTTTTTGGCAGATTTGGATCTTGGGAGTGTTCCTTGGAGGCGTGCTTGAGGAAAAACATCGACGATTTTGATGATGTTTGGGTGGTTGAGGGATGGGTGAATTTTGGACTCTCCTTTTGAACCTTTGGAGCAGAGTTTAACAGCGAAGTGCTTGTTCTGGCTTTCCGCGAGGTAGACGACTCCAGCAGACCCACTCCCCAGTTTCTTCAGTAAAGTGTAGTGTTCGATTGACATATTAATTATTTAGGTAAGGCACACGAGTTGATATTTAAACGATAAACTTCGATCTAATTAGATCGGGGCAATATTTAATATGATGATAGTTTCAAATGGACGACAATTTTCTTGGCTTTAATGCTCCAAGATTATGAGAGGATAGGGAATAACGCTTGAGTGTCTAAACCTTTTTTAAACTAAATGAAGAAGTTTTAAGTAAGTTCATCATGATCTTAAGTCTATACTGTTTTTTGAGAGCGGAGGTACGGGAGTACCTATTTAATAAATTCTTTTGGAACTAAAAACTAATTTCTGTTTCTTAATCAAATGGTAATTACTTATTATGTCGATGCCTAAGTGCAGAGAGATCAAATCTCAAGGGCATAGGAAATTTATATGGGTGCTTGGTTCAATATTCAGAGATATTTACTATATACATGCATGCGACTGTTTCAATTCTTTCGTACTTTAAAGGCTACCTTCCCTTAAGCATGTTATGTACTAAATATGGTCGATACCCATACTATTTTTCTAATGGTATTCGAGATTATAATATTACAGTTGAAATTGTAGGAAAGTTCAGCTTGCACCAATATTCGACATAAATATGCTAATTTAAATAACTAAATACCAATTATTGTCTCCTAATAGAATCGATCGTTTCAAAAAAAATAATGGTAAGTTAGTTGGGCTTTTAGCACCCTGGTAAGGCAAATTAATCCTAAATTTAGATTGAAAGATACGGTGAATTAGATAATTAATTCATTTATTCATTAATTAATCTAGCCACACGCCGAAAATATTCATAGGTCATATATCTTAGTGTTCTTGAAGTTACTATTGATGCTAGTTAGGGTATTTAAACAAGGGAGGACGTTTTAAATTCAAAATGACGACTAAGTGTAAGTTACTTATTATAGAGGGGAGTTTTTGCGAAAAAGAGGGAAGAGGTAGGTTGGAGAGTGTTCGTAGAGGTGACATCATAAAAACTGAGGCAAGAGAGAACCATAAAATAAATATTTGAAATGCCTTAATATTGTTCATAAGAAGCTTTAAGTTAAATTATTGAAACATTTTTGTTAAGGTTGGAGCCTCTGAAAAATATTTTATTGAGTGGTAATGTAACAAATAAGTGTCTATCTCAATATTTAAACAATACATACAATATTCTGGGTAATAATTAACAAACCGACAACATAAATGGCTGACAAATACCGAAGAATCCCCTAATAACCTTCCTCTCGACCATTACAGCTCGCTGAAAAATAGAGACAGTACGATAAAAGTACTCCATTGCTCATGCAGAACTCAACTAAAAACTAGATAGTTTAATTAACTAAGCAGATTAAATAAGAGGTAAGGCAGTTACAGTCGGAGATGAAGTGGCCGACCAGAACGACAGGTTAGACCAGATGAATAATAAGCTAGATAGGAATAACACTCAGATGAAGAGCGTAAAAGACAAAATGGAGGCATACCTCTAAAAAACATCAGATTGTTGCCTGTACACTACTATTGGCATCGCTGGCTTTGTGTTTCTACTGTTAGTATCCATATGAAACTACGCACTCATCTAATTATCTCTAGAGTCATACGAATATCACTTTGAAATTGATGGTAACTTTAGAAGCTTCTGCCTGTCTTCAGGTTTGATTGAGGAGACTGAAAGGATTTACTGACCGGTAGGGAAGAATTTGTTCCTTCTGCTTCGGGCTATATCCAGATTTCGTTTGTTTTTGAGATACCCCCTCACAAATCCATTCTTGTTGATCTGATCACTGACTTCCTTTTTAATGTCCTTAGAGAACTGTTACTTTATCTACTTCTTAAAGTACTCCATCTATTTCAAAAGCTGGTCTTTCAATTGCTGCTCTGCTGCAGTTATGCTCTTCTTCTCTCCCACTGTCTCCATTGCACTACGCTGGATCTATTACTACTCATCTTGTATCATTTTGTCGATTATTTAAGATTTTGTTGTTTAACTTTGGGCTGTGGTCGGTTGTTTGATTTTAGAGGTATTACCTACTGTGGGAAACACAATGAAATTCTGTTAGAAGGTAAGGTTAACCTGCTTAATTGCTCTATTGCTGCCACTATTAAAGTTGTTTGAGCTTTGGTTGTCAAGAAAACTACTTTAGGATATTTTAAATAAACCTTGCAGTGGATTTTCAAGAGCTAACTTCAGGTTGATTAATTTTAGTTGAGCTTTCCGGATCTTCGAACTCTCTGGAGACCCTCCTTGAATATTCATCGATTATTGGTATTATGTTGGTTAGGTCTTTTGTTGTACTCCGTCCTCCTACCCTGAGGATTATTATGAACCAGCCAACTCAAGATCCTCCTGCTATTCGTCTTCTCGCTGTGAATCCTCCTTCTTAACTGAGCAACTCCTGACTTTGAATTTAATGGGACTACTCTTTCCTATTTCCGGAAGTTGTATTCTTTAAGTAAGGGAACTATTATGCCTTTGTGGACTAGGACTACTATTTTATCTCGCGTATTGGGCATGCTGGGGGCCACCGATGGGTTACTTTCCAACACGAATGCATTCAGGCCATTCTACTTAGTTGGTCAACTGTAGGAGTTTAGCTTGTTTGGAGTAGAAAGACTATTCGATGAGTTAGTTTATGTGTTTAACCTCTTAGTAGAGACAAATGTACCTTAGTGTAAGTGTGTGCCTCGTACATCCTGAATCGTTAATCCTCGTGGAACACCTAAAAAGCGATTAATCGTCGGAGATTTTAGAGAGTGCAGTATTAGGATGTTACTACTCGGCTATATGGGTTCTTCTGGATAGAGTCTAGGATGGAGATGAGGAGCGATTCACCTACATTTTAATATGCTTTCGGAGTAAGATATACGGAGTCATTGCTACAGTCAAGTAATGGTTTGTATCCAGCTTAGTTAAGTTTGAAAGATGTATTAGATGCATCACCAACTGAATGTGTGTTGTTGGTGAAGTGATATCCCAATTAGAGAGTAAAAGAGTGAATAATTCCTGCGCATTTATGAGCAAAAACTCTGCCACATCCCTCCTTCGACAGTTATTCATAACGATCTTTAAGTTTCATATGTTTTTTACTGAAGTTACAGCACTGGTATTCGAAATATTTAGTGTTTAGAGATATGAGCCTACAAAACACATAATTCTCCACCTGCTGAACAAAATCACCAAGAGCATTACCATACACAAAACATCCTTTACGAGCAGGATGAGCATGCAAATCAAAATAGAACAACAACCTATTCTATTTTGAGTAATACTACATAAGGGTTTTAAGTGCGAATATGGAAGGTCTAATTTATACGATAATTACTGTTTGCTTGAGTTGCAGTTAATGTAATATCGGTTAAGGTTCTGCCCGTATGTATCCATTCTGTAATGACCATTGTACACTCCGTCAGGGTTTAGCATCGGGACAATCTTGAATGTAAACAATTTTAGAAGAAGTTGGCTACGAAGATCATCCTTATTCAAGAGGAAATTCATCATACCCTATAGAGCATAATTAGATGGAGACTACCCAGCGTGAACCCTGGCTGAAATTAAAACAACTGGTTTTTTGTCTCTAAGTAGGACATAAAGTACTTGGGAGGTCGTTCTGCTTAACTAATGGGAAATAGTCCTTCCAGTCTTTACTCTTTTTACTTGCATAACCCTATCGACTTCCTATCCATAACAGTCAGTAAATGTACATCTCTCTACTGAGATGATTTAGTCAATACTTCCTGTTACAGATAGATATCCTAGTGGTTTTTGAACTACTTCATAAGACCATCCATCCAATCTATGCATCGAGAATACTCATAAGGGTAAGTAATTGCAAATCTCACCTCTTCTTCCTCATTTTTAAATAAGTAGTCAAACTGTAGTTCAACCTACTAATTGTTATTTGCCTAAGTAAGCGGAAACTATACGTAAATCTGTCCAGGTTCCTACAACTTCCTCCAGCCCTTTACATCTGACGGTGTATTGTTGTAGCAGGGGTAGTATCCCAACCCTATCTTATTATTCACGAAACTCCAAAGGATATTCGCTCTATTTACTAGAAATCTTCCTCTCGTATTTGGTGGGAAACCCTTTACACTGAAGTAAAACCATCCTCTAGTATTACCTTCGTAAGGGCTCCCTGCACAATCGCTAGCGGGCGTTATTCGATAGCTAAAGTCCGAGATCTGTTTGACATCTCCAATATTGCCACTATCGAACTCACTGGAGATGTATATGTATCGTTATTTAAGTCCTCCCAAGAAGTAGCGATGAGTCTGTTTGGGCGTGCCTTTGAGTTGGGTCCCTAACATTTATTAAACTTTATTTAACTTAAGTGTATTACGATGAATGGAACGAATGGATCATTTCTTCTTCTTAGCAGGAATACTAAAGTTCAGTTTCTTTTTAAGTAGAAGTTGATTCTTTGTTTGGTCTTACTTCGTCAAAGTATTTGCTCGCACTGGTTAACGGCTTGCACCTCCCTGCATATTCGCTGTAAAATTGTTGGCGCCTTGTTGTAACGCTAGCTATTTGTTCATCTATTATTCATCGTCAGTATCATCCCCATCTGAATTATTACAACGGTCATCGTTAGGCCGATCTAGTTTGAGGCCATTTTGTTCTAACTCTTAACTTATTTGTTTAACCTTGATCTGTTAGGGCTCATAACAATCATAGATAGAAACACAGAACGCTTCAGCAATATGTTTGAAAGTGCTGAGATTGTAGTGTTTGAACTACTGTTCTCCAAAATCAGAACCACAGAACGACATTTCGAGAGTAAAGCAGTTTACAATGTTAAGCTCCTTCCATAAAGCGATCTATATTAAGATAGTTTTACTCTTGCAGCTCCCTAACGGTCTTTCTGTAGAACGAACCCACAATCTCTAAAGGAAAATACTTTACAGTTGCCCTTCATCAACCAAGGGAATATTTGTTCCTTTTTAGACGTATCTCTCGCACACCCATAAATAAATGTATTCTTTTTACGGGAATGCCCATGGAAGTCACAATAAAGTAGAAGATCTCTCTCCTCTTTCATTCTCTTAATGAGTTGTTTGGTATGGTATATAGTTGGATGATTCTTTTTGCTTGGGTCTATCCACTGTCTATTTAGATCAACTCCTGCCAAATTACATCTATAATTTCCATTGACCACTCCATCAATATTAAGCATAGGCACAATCTTAAAGATGAAATTCTATCTCAATGTACGAGCTATGAGTGTATTCCCTAACAGATAATCGATGATATCTTGAATAAGATAGGAAGCCATAGTCTATCCTGGATGTACCCGGGATGTTAAAAATATACCTTTTTTCTACTTCCCATTAGTGAAATCTCCGATAATAACATAATCACAGTTGTTACCAGCCATCGTTTGACAGAGTGTTTTTCTCTGAAATCTGTTTCTGAGGGCTGGATCTGCTTAAAGAGTACCTAAGTATCTCTGAAGTTGAGTATAAGTGTAGGGATAGCAGTGAGCAATATAGATGGTATCGTTATCGTAGGGGAACTTTAGGTTGAAGTTGAGTGTATGATAGAACCCTGCGTTTTTTCTCTTTAAATTATTCTGGTAGTAGCATATCTTACTTCCATCCCTGTACCACCCTATATTCTGGAACTTAGCCTGTTTTTAAGAATAGATCAGAGGTCTCATTCCAGAATTATAGAGACTGTCAGGTTTCATCATGTTGATTATACTGAACCTATATTACACATCCTTGCGAGTGTTAGCAACTGAGAAATAGAACCACTGAGTATGGGCAGTAGTATTCCAATCGGGTTTCAATATTAACTGATATTCGAACTCAAGGAGTTGAATTGCTCGGCGTAAATTTCCAGATTCGAAGCGAGACTCAAAGATAAGTGTAGTATCGTTGGGTTTGAGAGGGAGATAGTAAGGAAGGACATCCATCCCGTATTCTTTGGGATCGATATCTTTCGTTTGTGCTGGTGGCTCCTTGATATCGTAAACTATTTTGTTTAGGAGAGTATCCAAAAAGCAGATTCTCTGAATCTCCCTTTTTATGGAATCCTCTAAGATGAAGGCTTCGGGTTAGTAGACTGGAGCGAGTTTTTCGGGATGATGCTTGAATTCGGGATTGTTAGGAAGGTAAAAATAGTCAGTGCCACTATATTTAACCTACTCAATTACCTTATAAAGGAGGGTGCCTCTGTAGCTGCTTTCTTATCGGCAGTATAAAGCTTTTTATTGATACCGAAAAACTAATCCTACGGTTACTTCGAAGCGTCGATAGGCTAAATGACTGACTATTTGACGTTTGGTTTGTCCTCTGTTTTTTAAATTTCCTCGCCGTTACGTTGCTTGTTGTTCTACTACAGAAAAGTATCGAAAGGTTGGTTATCCTCGCCCTCCATTTAGAAAAAATTCAAATATATTATTACTCATTCAAGCGTAAGGCCTCGATTAGAAAATGTTGGATGGGTTATCATTGAAAAGATAGAGAATTATGTTATATGCTAATTAACGAAGAAATATCAATCGTAAACAATAACACAGAGAGTATATTTAATCTGGAAGCAACCCTATATCGTAGGCAATCCGCATTAGTCTACATGGTTAGGATACGAGACTCTCACTCTTGTGGACCGGGTTCGATTCCCGGATGCGGAACTTTTTTACTATTTTTAATTATCATATAATCCTCAATACAACAATCAACAACTCTACAGTTAATTGTCTACAACTCGATAAAGGCTTGTAGTTTTATTTTCCTACACTATTTTATAATCGCTAAATGTTATACCTATAAATGCTTAACACCGAACTGCCAATATATTTTATTGACGAACTGAAACGGTCAGTTGATATAAACACCTGTTAGCTATTTATGTACGATCGTTCCAAAGCTTAATTACAAGAGGGCAAGCGTTATTTTTTTTATATGCATTGCCTATGAGCTTATGGATCTTTGTGTAAACTTTCTCCAGCAGATTCTTCATTTAGGGTGATGTTTTTAAATTATCAGTTCAAAAATATTGTATTTTTTAATGCCTAAATGTTGTTATTCAGCAAGAGTACCCGTCAACACTTTAAATATTGAACTTAACGACTGAGGCCGATACTAATTGTATGGAATAACCCTTGGGCACAACTTAAAGCATGAAAAGGAGAGAGCCGTAACGGAACGTCTAACTTAGCATTTTGAATAAATAAGAGTTGCCAAATAAAAATATTGCTAACCCAAAAATCGACATTGATGCAAAATGTAATAGCTTATCACTTAGTTGAACAACTTAAATATCCACTATAAAAGTTTGTATGATAATGGACTTAAATGCGGATCAAAACGATTGATTTTATAAAATCTTTTGTTTATGAAAATAAATCTGGCAATCCTGCTAGGTATCCTCCTTCTCCAAGCATAGGTTCATTCACAGTGCATCCCTAATGCTATTTTATAAGGTGGGAATTGTGTCTGCCCCCCAGGCTACACCAATCTAACTACATCGTGCGGAATCATTTGTCCTAGTGGGTATTTCTTTTCATAGAATGATTGCCTATTGGATTGTACACAGTTAAATGGAGCAGAATGGAACCTTACAACTATAGATAACTTCACATGTATAGGGTGTCCAAATAATTTGAACTGGAACTTGGGGAGTCTGACATGTGTAGTAAATTGCGCACAGATTGCCAACACCAACGGAAACAACGGACTCTCGGCCTGTAACTGTCTTACCGGCTTCAACTGGGCCAACGGTGTTTGC
>JAOXNN020091197.1:0-31878 GCA_028571205.2 Hydropsyche betteni | reverse complement strand
GGCAACTTGAAGATTCGATGGGTTTCTCTAATTAAAAACAATACAAATATAGTTAAGAAATATCTATCACCTTGGATAAATCACCAAAGTAACTATTTTGGATACATCTTTACAATAAATAATCCATCATGCTTCGTATAATTAAATATACGTGCTTTAGCAGTCTGCCAGTATGTGAGTTAATATGAGTGGGCTGAGTTAGAGAATAATAAATAATAGAGTATGGCTAAATAAGACGATTACGATTACCTGTTCAAACTAGTGTTGGTTGGAAGGTCAGGCGTCGGCAAATCCAATATCCTGTCTCGTTACACTAAAAACACCTTCTGCGAAGATAACCGCACGACCATTGGAGTCTAATTTGCATCCAAAAGAGTAATCGTCAAGGATAAGATCATCAAAATACAAATTTGGGATACTGCTGGCCAATAGAGGTTTAGGTATGTGTTGGGGTGAGCGTAGGTCGATCGCCAAGGCGTATTACAAGGGTGCGGTGGCTGCCCTATTGGTGTACGATATCACTGATGAATAATCCTTCAACGATCTCGACAAGTGGTACAAGGAAATCAGTAACTAATGAACTCTACGCAGACGAAAACACATCCAAAAACTAGATTATTGTAATGCTCGTTGGGAACAAACTGGATTTGGAGCATGAGAGAAAGATCAAAAAATAACAGGGGCTGTAGTTCGCATAACAACGCAAACTGGCTTTCCACTAGGTATCGGCCTACGACGGCACCAATATCGACTACATCTTTACTAAAATGGTCGAGGGTAGTTTAAGTATAACTCAGAACTCTACAACCTTATGCAGAAGGCATCTGAAATCAGTAGTGTAATCAAACATCCCGAAAGCAACCCACAATAGCCTGCTGGATAGCCTTCCAGGCCGAACGGTGTACATAAAAATCGGCAAAGCACAGATAGACAGCCAGTAAAGCTAAGGAACAACACGAACGACAAGGATAGTAAGGAAGATAAAAAGAAGAGTTGCTGCTGATAGTTATTTCGTGTGGTAAGTTCATAAATCTAACAATTAAAATTTGAATTATATGATGAGGAAAAAGTAGCTTTCCCCTAGGAATGCTGCCAAGAACAAGAAAAAGAGGGTAGAGCTTACGGAAGAACAGGAACACTAAATTAAGGAGGCGTTCGATCTTTTCGATACGGAACAGACACTCTCTATCAGTTACCATGAGCTTAAGGTCATTCTGAAAGCACTAGGTTTCGATGTTAAGAAGTCGGAGGTGGTGATGCTGGCCAGAGACTACGATAGGGAGGAATCTGGAAGGATTAACTTTGAAGACTTCGTGTAGATTAGTAAATGGGATTATAATGCAGTGACTAGAAAATATGCTGAGAGGGATCCAATTGAGGAGGCTCTGAAGGCGTTTAAACTGTTTGATGAGGATAACTCTGGTAGGATATCGTTGAGAAATTTGAAGAAGATCGCTCGGGAGCTAGGGGAGACTCTTGCCTAGGAGTAGCTAATGGCGATGATCGATGAATTCGACAGGGATCAGGATGGCGAGAGTAAATATTTTGTTAGTGTAGTTAGCGAGGAGGAATTTCTGGCGATAATAAAGCCCTCTTCTATTTTCTGATGGGCTGGGAGCACCATGGGGGAGTTGAAGTGTGATGATATCTTCACATTATTAACATATAACATTATGCTCGGTAAAATATCTCTTACCTTGCTGTTGTTGGGAGTGGTCTTCGCAGCTGGACCCTACAAAAACACCACCGATTTCTGGGCTAAGCAGGTCAATCGTACCACCCTCGGCTACGAGGCTTATTCAGGTACCTGAACATCATCATGTAGGCTATGAGGAAATTGATTGGTACTACCAACCAGGACAGTCTGGTATGTTCTACCAGATGTTCGCTGCTAGGACCATCAGTCCACGAAAGGAACGTCCCGACATCCCAGTTATCATATGGCTGCAGGGTGGACCAGGTGCCTCTTCTCAATACGGCTGCTTCACCGAACTGGGCCCACTCAAAATAGAAAACGGCACTGCAGTGAGTCGAGCATATGGTTGGAATATCTTTGGACATCTTGTGTTTATTGACTCACCTCTAAATGTCGGGTTTTCTTATGCTCCTGGAGACAGACTAGGAGAAAAGCAGGTGAACTCAACTGAGATGGCTACAGACCACCTTCAAAACTTCCTCGTAAACTTCTACGAAACCTGGCCTGAGCTAAGAGTCAGCCCCCTCTACATCACTGGTGAATCTTTCGCAGGACACTACGTTCCAAGTTTGGCAAGGAAACTGTTGGTTAACTAAACAAGGCTAAAGTTCAAGGTGGGCGGAGTTATGATTGGAGACGGATGGACAGACCCGATTAACCAAATTAACTACTACGACACTTACCTCTGGTCGGTGGGTGTTATCGATAGAGGGTTCAGGGACACCTGCACCTGGTTCCAAACTAACAGTATCATGAACATTTACGAGTTCAACTATCAGAAGGTAAGATGGAATATAATATAGGCTACTGACTACTTCGACTTCATCACTAATAATGACACCACTCCTAAAGAGTATATGGGAGGAATCAGTATCTACAACTTCAGACACTATGATGAGGAAGACACAACTTTTGCCGATTTCCTCGAAAAGAATAAAGCTTCTTTAGGAGTTCGACCAGAAATTGTCTATATCCCCGGCAACGATTACATTTACACTGCGTTCGGCGCTGATGTGACTCGAAGTTATGCTGCAGATGTTGTAAATGTTATCAGAAGGGTCCCCACCCTGATTTACAATGGGCAGGATGACGTAGTAGTCAACACACCTGGAGTCTTGCAGTATCTTAACAGTCTCCAGTGGGAACAGATCAACTGGTGGAAGAGAGCACCCAAAACAGTCTGGAAAATTGCTGGTGATGTCGTAGGCTGGACTAAGGTATACGGAAACCTTTGGTTCGCAGTAGTCAATGGAGCTGGTCATATGGTGCCTGCAGATCAACCTCAGAGAGCATTCGTTCTTGTAGGCCACTTCTTGAACGACTAACGCGATTGGGACCAATGATGTATGATTGAGTAATCAATATATTATCTTGTATGCAGTAACTCTTCCTTCATTTTTGTTTGAAGTCTGCCAACACAAACTGTTTATTACCTGTAACGAACTTCTTCGACTTCTTGCTGAGACTCTGCTTCTTTTAATCGAATACGCCCTACTTCTACAGACGATCCAAATCTTCTAGCGTCCATACTTCGAAGTTGAGAACAGGATCTGGCTTCTCCTACCATCCTTCCAGCCATCCCTTACTTTATAGATCTTTGAACCTAAACCCTTTCTCCTTTTTTAGTTGAAGCATTTTCTTTGGGTGGGCAATATACCTAATGTAAAGAAGTAAGAGTGTAACACATATTGCTGGAATAAGAAACGTGTATTTAAACTTGTGAGGAGTGAACCTGGGACTCCACAGTATCGAGTTTTCGTATTTCATGATTTAGTTGCGTTGCTCCTGCTTAACCAATTCATAAGGTTTGTAATAAGGGTTGAGTTTATTGAAGACAACGAGTTTAGGCTTGGTGGCTAGGGCGTTCTTGATGATGAGCTTCCTGTGTTACTATTTGACGCTCGGCGTTATATCGTAGATGGTTACCTACTTAACCTTGAGGGATGTCCTGCCTAATCTAAACATCACATTATAATGGCAACAATGGTTAATTGCTGATGGCTATGCTGGAAATAACATAGTATCGACTATCAGAAGTCCTACAGGTTGGAATTGATGAGGTAGTTACGACCATCCTCCTGTAACTGAACGAAACCCTTCATAACGAACATCCCCTGCTAATTACTAATGTATCTGGGGATGTCAGTGCGGGAGGTATAGAAATTTAGAGGGGCCAGACGAGGAGATAGCTCGCATATTTACTCATTATAACGCCTGTCTTTGCCTTAAAAGGTGATGAATGCATATTTGGTTCTGTTTTACTGGAACTTGCACAGTATTCTGTAAATGATACCCCTACACCATATGTAATTGCTATCGCGGACGTCCACCTGCATGCCCACTTCCAAATTCGTAGGCCTGCATTATTAGAAAGGAGTACCGTCGTCGACTGTTCCAGTCTTTCCACTTATCCTGCCGAGTTTTGTAACCCGCTAACTACTCATTATCGTTGTGCTCGACATAGTCTTCAATCATCGAATCCAGATTAATATTGTAGCTAAGCTTCAAGTTGCGAAGCTTCTTAAAGCACTTGCTGCATTCCTAAGTAGGGTGTGGTGCGTACCTCGAAGAACAGCAGATACTCCTGGATGCAGAGTTCGCAGTAGGTGTGTCCACAGGGACCGCTAACTGCCCTGACGATATAATTAAGGCAAATGGAACAGATGAAATCGTCCTAGCTGTGGCAGATGTACTGGACAGGTACATCCTCCACCTTGAGTTGTGGTTTAGGAGCTGTTTTGCGTTTAGGCGCTTATTTCTTCGGATTATCCTATTTGACTGGCTTAGTGATTTTGTTCCTCCGGAGCCTGGAACTCTTCCTTACAGCGGTGTTTTAGTCGAGTTCTTGGGTTTTCTCGCATTATTCTTCAGGGTGCTTGCGATGTACTTCCTTTCCCATGTGATTTGAATATAATTCTAAAAGGGTAGGCAATAAGATTATTGTTAAGCTACACTTGGTTAGACAATATCATAGTAGCAAAAAGGTTTTTTGGCCCAACCATAATACTAATAGCACGATCAGTCCTCCTGAAATTAGGGATAGCGTGGTACTCCCCAGTTACTACCACTTCAACTAGCTTGATGGAGCTACTTGTGGCTGGACTACTGGCAAGGTTTTTACTAAACCAGTGTTGCTGTTGCGGATTTTAGGTTGGAAGGTTTTGGTAGTTGGTTATCTGCTAATAGATAAATTTGGTAGATCCTAAACTTTAGTAAACGTTTGTCTTGTTCGTTGCTATTGTCGAGCAGGGTCGCTGGTTCGGGAGTCGGAGGTTGTTTATTTGGTTGACACTCTCAACGTTGGTTGCTATAATGACTAATCAAAAGCAAACTTCTTTATTTGTTTGGGTTGCATCACAGGAATAGGCACCTCACTAACCGTTTGGAATGGTTTTATCTTCTGAACACTCTTCCTAGTCGAAATGGAACCATAATCATAATTGGCATTCTCAATATTGTTGATTAGCGTTTATTTATAAAGGTTCTATTCAATACTAAGAATAGGTCTACTAAAATTAATTTTTCTTAAAGCTAAGCACTACGACCTTTTATACAGTATATCGTAATGACCTGCCATATGTAGGAGTACCTTAGCATTAGAAAACACCATTTAAGAGTTGAGTGTAAAGCTGTTATCCCTATCCTCCCTCACTAATATCACATGTATGTCTGTTTTAGTAGCCAGAGTCATCACCTCAATGACAACACCCTACGCATCATTACCATATCTAGCTATACCATCAATAATCTGCTGGAAGTTGGTCCCCTCATCCACAAACTGTCCTATCTGACGTTCATTCCTTCTGATATAGTTGATGTTGATACACCTGAAGTAGAGCACAATGAGGAAATCCAACAACCAGTATGAACTTAGCATTCCAGCCAGGAAATCCTATTTCTCAGCTTGAGTTTTATAGTCGAACTGCCTGAACAGATCGTTCCATCCCTTCTAGAATAGAGCTTTCATTTGGGAGTGATTAGTGAGGTTGGAGAATACCTCAGGATATTAATAGCAATCTTTGAAGTTGATCCTGTCGATTTATGGGAACACAGCCTAGAAGTTGTTTATGTTGGCCACTGATTTTATGCAGAGGAAGGCTACTGCCCGATAGAAACAGTTTCCGTCTCCTCTTACACTCCTGTATTCAGGATACTAGTTGCTCATTTGGGCTAGTCTGCTTTTCACCCCAGCGTTTGAGATCTTGCTGACTAGAACATTAATGTTTTGCATGTTGGAGATAGACTGTACGGGTGGTTGGATGTTCCATAGCTGGGTTTATTGTCTTGCGTACATACTTCACTTTTAATTAATATGGGAGTCAAACTGTGAGTTTAAAATGGACTGCCATAATTACCAAAATGTAGCAAGCATGAGCGTATCCATAAGCTAATAGATAGGGTGGTTTTATAGATGATCAGGTCATCTTCATCCTGACAACATAACGGATCTTAGCCTGGTTGGTATTGTAAACGATAAACTAGTTGTGTCCCATGTACGAACCAGATCCAGTGGGTACAGGTTTCCCCTTTGGAATGATCACTCCTTCAAACTTCTAGTAGCTGCTTTCGGGAGGAGCCTTACTTCCGTGGCATTTAGTGCTATGCTTGCCTGCTTTATCCATCAGCTCCTTAGCTTCGTATGAAGACTGTAGCAGCACATTCGGAGTACCAATTGCACCCTAAATTAAATAATTATAACCTCAACCAACAGACAGAGAGCAGTGTCCGAACCGTAAGATCTGCAGTAATGGGCACTTTTATCGATCATATCCGCCAGGTAGATACCCTTTCCGAAGAGATATCCCGAAACTGGGGCTTCAGGAGGAGCGATTCTCAAACCCTGCGACAAGATACCCACAAAGTTGGCTATTCTGGACCCATGCCATAGCAGCATATTGTTCTTGACATCCTTCCTAAAGTTCTTCTCATCAGGATCCCTCTTAATCTTGTAAATAGCCTCAATATCAATTTTCCAGTTCTCCTTAGTGTTATGAAGGTACTCACTAATAATCTTCCAGTCGGGCATCTACATTAACCTTAGCTTACATTCTTCTCGATAACAGTAATATCGCATCCCAGCTTCTTGTAGTTCTGATCCACCACATTCTCAGCTGAACTTTGGTTCTCCAATAGTTTGGTAGTAATCTTCATATCGGATAGAGCATCCAACATCTCAATTTTCTTCTTTACTTTCTCATCATCATCGATAATGAAATTTATCATCTTTTTGAAACCAAAGTCATGAGGAATTAAACTGTAAAACTGACTAGACAGGTTCTTTATCTATTGAAGGTCCTTCTTTTTAACAGCTTTCGATAGGTTGCTGAGGACGGTGTAGGCCTACTTCACTGTAGAGTCACCCAACTTACCCAATGGCATCTTCTTGGCATCATAACCGATCTCTTTCATAGTGTTGTTCATTATGTTAGTGTCGAATATTAGGTTGATGAGGGCTTGGAGGGTTGGGTGCATTTTGCTGGCACCAGTTTTGGCGGGGCCTCCTGTAGTCTTAGTCTTAGGCTTATCATCTTTATTTTAATCTTCATCGTATTTGATGTCTAACTTAGTGTAGTCTCCCTTAACAGTTTTCTCAGTGAGCTTCTTCCTGTACTCTCGAATAGCTTGATCCTTGCTGGTAGGTCCAGCCAGAGCGTTGGCACCAGGAACTCCAACTCTTCCCCATCTGGTCCAAAAATAGAAGGAGTTACTCTTTTAATTGAGAAGAACCTGTAGAATATAAAACTTGTTGTTGTTAGCGTCCAAATTAGACTGGTTTAGGGTTGCCGCGAAAATTTATCCGCCCTCTTGATGGACTCGATAGTTCTATTTGCCTGGAACGAAGGAGTCAACAGCAGCACCTCCCTTCGTAATCACTTTAACGATGTTAGTGTCGTCTTTAGCATCTCCCTTTTTAGCGTCGTCTTTACCTTTTTTAGGATCTGAGTCAACCTTGTCCGTCTTAATTTTCTTTGAAGGTCCAGCGTCCTTAGCAGGAGGTGCAGTGGGAGCCTTGCGTTTAGCATCAGTACTAGCATCCTTACCTTTTTTCCCTCCTTTAGCTGGAGTAGTGCTTTTGACATCCTTAGGATCGACTGTAGGAGTGGGTGCTACAGGTGCCTTACCTCCTTTCTTGGGTTTGTCGGCTTTAGCTGTGGAAGTAGAACGAGCTGGTGGCTTTGGAGTAGATTTGGTGTCTTTGGGTTTGGTGGGTTATTTGGTATTTGTTTTTGATGTTTTAGCTTTCGCCTCCTTATCAGCGTTTTTAGCTTTAGCTTTGGCCTTGTCGGCAGCCTTTTCCGCTTTAGCGTCAGCCTTGTTTTTGAGTTTAGGCTCTGGTTTCTTGGGCATTTTATTAATATATCAAATATCTTGAGGGTCTTATTAATACCAACCGACTCCATGATTACCAATAAATTCCCTCCCGACTGCAATTCAAATAATTCCAGAATTGGGGGTTCCTTATATTCAACCAATCACAATTCTATATATCTGTTCATACGCAGACTTCAGCTTTCTTCATCCTCCGAGGATTCTGATTTGGGGATCTAGGCGTTCGGTATTACTGGCAGTTTCTTGAAGTTGGCTTGCTTGAGGTAGTATTTGGATGTCTCAGCCTACCTCTTAGTAACCAGCACAGAGTCAATTTTGTTTAGCTGCGGCAGCAACCCTATTACTATACTACGGAAGTGATTGTGGCTTTCTAGTGGGTTCGCATGAATTGTGATGCTTTTGAGCTACTCCAAATGATTAAGTTTTTCGATCTCAGCGAAATCCTTCAGATAGTTACAGTGTAGGTAGAGTGTCTTTAGCCCTTTCAGCTACTTGAAATTCTAATTTAGGCACCATTTACATAGTCTAGAGTTATGAGTCTGTTATGGGAGAGGTCAACCCACTTCAGATTGCTGATATCAATAAACACGTTATCCACAATCTTGTAGAAATCCCTAATAGATCTCAATTTATTGTAGCTCAGGAATATACTACTGGGTAGTAGCTCCACAGTCTGCACCTTCTTCACTGTTTCTGCTGGTTCATTCTTGGATTTTATCTGGTTCTGCTGGGTTTGAGAGGCGATCAGCGATGACACTTCGATGGTGCGAATGATTTAGAGTTTAGTTTCGACAGGCTTTTCAACCACTTCTTCCTATACCTTGCTATCGACTTTATGATCGGAAGAATCAAACTTAGACTCCTTCTCGTCTTTGTTTTGAGGTTTCGATTCGTCCAACTAGGTGATTGGCTTGCGTTTCCCTTGGTGGGGCTTCATAGCCAGGATTTCTGTGCATTGTAACTATCTCGCTTACATTCGAGGCTCTTGATTCCTCTGAAGGAGAAATCTAACGGAGGAGCGTCCGTTGAGTACATGGGTTTGGGAGGCTCCTGGGTTTTACTCGCCACTTTCTTCATCAATATGGAGTTATATTATATACAGTCACTATTCCTTAGAATTGCACTGTAGAGAGATGTTAGTGCAGTCAGTCCCAACATAAAGCAGCAGATACTCGTACTTCATCTTGGGAGCCATATCAGCATACCTATAAATCTCTACCAAACTCAGATGAGGATAGTACTTTCTAACAAAACTATTCATCTCCTCATACGTTAATGGCTATTCCTTCTAATCCTGCAACTCTACCGTCAGCTGAATAAGCGAAAACTTCTGCACAGTTTTGATTGCCATTTTCCTACCGAAATGGTTTCCTGGAGTTTCCTTCTCTAACCTTTATTCTAAATCGTCCTTCGGATTATCGTAGTTGATGTTAGGAAAGGCAGCCTCCATAACTTAATGTAACTGCATCTTATTGAGTTTATCCTCAGTGATCTTAATCCTAAGTTGGTCTAGGTTCCCACCTCTAACTGTAAGGAAGCTGGGAGTTTTAATTGTTTTGTTACCGATAAAAATGTAAAGGATGTACTTGGATTCCTCCACTAATACATTAAACTAGAGTTTAGAGGCAGTTGTAAATTTATCTGATAGGAACGCCTACTCGTATGTTGAACCGTTAAAAAGGAAGGCAAATGAAAGGCAAGGGTTCCACCAATTAAGCTAAGGGTTGTCTGTTTAGTGGAATGGCTGCTCAAGAGTAAAAGTGATTTTCTAGGGGATCTGCCAGGTGGACTTTAAACTAATTTAATATAGTTGGTAGCCTGGTTCAGACTTAAACTTGGCTTTCTGTCTGTGTAGTGTGAAAGTCCTTCCTTCAGTCTACTTTGGATTGAGGTTCATGAATAGCTGTTGAGGGTCTGTTTTGTACAACCTCTAGGAGAGGGAGGTTAGGAACTGGTCGGGAGTCATCGGAACTGATGGTAGATGCTTCTTGTATTTCAATATGTGTTGCTGAATCACCCGGATATTCGGTTATGTGCTTAATGACTCTTCTGAGATGGTGGTAATGAATAGCTGGTTTAGAGCACTTGCTGGGTCTTTGCCCTGCGACCATTATTTATAGACTTCTCTCAAATCCTGGGTCATCTGCCGACCCGAAACCATGCCAGTATTGCCCATAACGTTGTTGTTTATTGCTGTGAATATGACGTAGTAGGGTAGACACTACTTGATAGCAGCTACCTCCATTATTGTTTCCTCCATGCCAATATAATAACTTAAGTTTACAACATAATTAGTCGGTCAGTGTCTAGCACTCAGCCAAACCCCACTGAAAGTAGTAGGAGTAGGAAGAAGGCCTTGAATTAAATTCAGCGGGAAAGATAATAAATAGGAATACGAAATTAGTGAGCTCAGCAATCACAGTTTTTCTTCCCGGTGGGTGTCCTTGAATTGCCAATCTGCGTTCCACCCATCCCAGCATCCACATTTTCCTTATCGTAACTAGTTTTAATCGCCTTCCCCAGTGTATAGAATATCTCATCGATATTTATCCCCTCTTTCGCACTGCATTCCAAAAAGGGAAGGTTGTATCGTTTAGCAAGTTGCTGCCCCTGTTCGTAAGTGATTTTTCTTTAGCTCGCCAGGTCAATCTTGTTGGCTATTAGAATCTTCTGTACGTCGCTACTGGTACTCTAGTTAATTTGGGCTATCCACTTTTCTGTATAAAGGGTAAACCTTACCAATGTTTTAGAAGGTCGACTCTTCCGTCACTGAATAAGCTAGGATGATTCCCACTGCCCCCTTGTAGTAGGTCTGCGTGATGTTCTTAAATCGCTCTTGCCCGGCGGTATCCCAGATCTGGAGCTTGAACCTCCTATCTTCGACTTGAATGGTTTTGATTTTGAAATCTACTCCGATGGTCGCCACATAATTGGACTTGAACTACTGTTCGCAGAACTTCATCAGGACGTTTGTCTTTCCTACCCCACTATCCCCGATGATAATGAGTTTGACCAGGTAGTCATAGGTTTATTCCTTTCTTCGAGATTTACTCATGTTCCGATTGGAAGAATCAAAAATTATAAATATAGAAAACTATTCTCCGCTAACTCCATCAACTTTGAGGTCGGAAGATTTAATTAACGCAGTTGCGTCGTCTGACTACTATATCATCCGGAATATTCAAAAGAGTTCAGAATATTATCTAAATAACTTGCAGCAGAAAGCGGGTTGATAGCTGTTGACTCCAGACTTACGAAGGTAAAAACAACTATAATTTAACTGTAGTGACTATTTTAAATAATAACCAATTAGGCACCTAAGCATAAACTTTATTAATTATATCACATGTTTAGATTTTTTTCAATTATTCGTACTTGCCCCAACTCAATTGGCATTAACTATTGCCATAAGTTTAACTAATCAATTAATGTTTCTGTTGAAGCTTTAAGAACTTATTCTGAAGGGTTATGCCGTCCACAAGCAATAATTGGTGATTTTGAAGTTTGAAATGTATGGGCCCATAAAATCTATTTTAATGTTTGGGTTAATTTATGTCAATTTTGTTGGTCGATAGCGTTTGGCTAAGCTCATTGGTTATTCGCTAGTGATGTTCAAATCCTAATTATTGAAATTGGGCAATTTAGACCTAAGGGACGCCAACTAAGAAAGGCGGAGGAATTCGGACCAAAACTTAATTGGGAGCTGTTGATACTGAGGCATTTTCACTGATTGAATCGGTTATAGTGGATAACGGGAGGTTTTAGTGGCTATTTATGGATAACCAGTTTATTTTTTTAGTTTAAAAGTTGGGCTGATGCGAGGCAATCCGAGACGAAGGTTGAAGTTAACCTGCAGGACACGGAAGTGGTAATTGAAAAAGGAAGCACTTCTAGTATCAAAACTTACTTAGAATAGCTAAAACTTCACTCGCTTATAATTAGTTAAAACTTTCCTCGATCCCCAAAATGCATTTACTTTATTAGGCCAACTCCCCAGCAGCGTCAACCCAACCCAATAATGCTTCTACAAGGTCCTGCCAATAGTACCTTCTAAAGAAGCTCTCAGAAGATCTCGGTTATACATCCTTTGACTCAAAAAACAGTACCCGAGTTCTCCCTCTATACGGCGGCTTTCAAATTCACATCTTCGCTAAAATAGATTTGGGGTCAAATGATAAAATGGCAACCATCAAGGTCTTCATGAGTCCAGCCCACAATATTGAGAACTTGATGAAACTCCATATCTTGAGGGTTATTCAGTCCATCGCTTCCGAAATCTCTTCTTACATTCTTAAATATGATCCAATTAGAAACCAAGTTGCACTCTGCTACACGCAAACACTTAACCAAGCCATTATTGAGCCCGAAATCTTCTACTTGGAGATTCAAGAGCAAACCTTAATCTTAAAAGATAAGCTGTTAAGTATTTTAAGAGGAGTTTATGACTTGGAAAAAATTTTCTTTACTTAATAGAAAATCGACGACTCCCATCCAGTCGTCAAGGATCTGGTTCTTTTCAAAAAGTACATCATGGCTTCGTCCAAATACACTTGGACCCTTTTACAACCACATTCCTCCGATGTGAGGACTCAAGACATTTATAACCTACTAAAAAGGGATTATAGGAAGTGCAAGGATATCCACGTCCCCATCCAGTCTAAGGCCCGCCTCAACAATTTACTTAACGGAGTCACAACCAAAACTTGGTTGGCGTTGGTATACAAATTTTCGAAATGCGAAGACGATTAGATTGTTGAAAAATATCTGAGCTAGACCCCTAAAAAAGGATACCAAGAATATCGTAGTTCAACAATAGATGTTTAGGGTGAGTTGTACAATAAGATTATAGCGGGAGAAGTAAACAAAATTAAGGGACTAAGCGTTACAGTTCGAGAGCTCAAGGGATATGGGGCTTTGAAATAGAAAACGGCGGTAAGGTTGCTGCCTAACAGCAAGCTATAATGCTTACCAGTTTATATCCTAAGACAAAAATAGAGCAAAGGCTGTAAGTATATTGTGACTGAAGACTAAACCAGCTGTACTTTCGAAAGATTTTTCCATAACTACTAATCAGTAACTTCTCCCAAAACGATCAGTTTCATCATATCGAAAATTACTAGTGGAGTGCGACAGCTGAGGAATTGCTAGATGGTGTACAATAACCTCACTCCAAAAAACATTATAATAAGAAAATCGTTGGATATTTGGCTTACAGATTTGTCGAATATCTACCATCCAGAGCTCTAAACAGAGCTTGAAAAGAAATTCGAAGAGCTAGAGGAGTAGGATGTGGACGAAGAGGAGTAAGTGGAGGAAATAGAGGACATCTACGATCCTAAAAATATCTTTCCTTACGTGTCATTCTGTAAGGAATTCGGCCAATAAAACAGTTTGGAGTCTGAAACAGCAGATGTTTACAGTCTGGGAATGATAATGTGGATGGCTTACTTCAACAGACTGCCCTCTCTGACTAGAATTAATAATTGTAACCTTTCCGTACATCTTATTAAACCTCTGGTAGCTATCGAAATCGCCGATAACTTCAATTTGGAGCTCATAAGGTTATTACTTGCCTTCATTTTGCAGGCCACCAGCCACGCAGTTTACGGTTATCGACCAGGATGCTTCGTAGTGACGAAGAGCGAAGCTTTGGGAAAGATAAATGAGGCTGAGAAGGAAGGACTCAGCTGTAAACGCCCTTATTTAGACTGGGCGACAGTAATAAACAGCAGAGTTGAGGAGTATTTTTCCAAAGTGAACTGATTTCTTATTGCTGCAGTTTGGTTTTAAATATTGAGCTAAGAACTAGAAAAATAACCATCATGATCTTTGGTTGATTTGTAATTTTAGTTACTGGATGTACTGATCTCTGTCGAAAATCTTCCGATTGAGGTTTTTTATCAGCTATACGTAGTATTCGTACTTCTACTACGTTTTGGCTGCCTTCAAACTTACTATTGTTTAGTTCTTCTGCTCCAGGATTTGTTGGAGCTCGACTATCATTTGTTTGTCTTTCTAGGACACTCTGACGTAGTTGACCTCAATTTCTTACAACTTCTTTACGAGTTGCCTGAAGTCTATCTCAGTTTAGCGGATCTTCCGACTGAGCAGTTAGTTTTAAGTTTTCATCTTATCGAATTGCTATTTCGGATATTTTTCGGTATAGGATCTTAATTCTCTTTCGGCTCTATCGGACCGTTAGGCGTTAGAACTGTTAATATCTTGGTTCTATCTGAGACCATTACGAACGAGGCTCAGCTACTGCTGGAGTTACCGATTTATTGTGGTAAGCTAATCGATTTAGAGTCTATTCTTACTAATTTAGATAGACTGTATCTCGATAGTCTTCTATTTGGCATGGATAGCCTTCTTTAGCGAACTCTTCTAGTTGTTGAGGATACTTTTCTCACCTCTCAACGTAGTTAACTATTGCTTAAGCTTTTTAAGTTACTCGATCGTTTTATCATTAAGGTCATGCTTGCTCGATGACTTCATTTCTGCTATTATTCGATCCTTTTATTTGATTTCATCTTAGTAAATCTTCAAAGATTTCTTAAATGCCTCTATTTTGTGGTTCAACTTCTCCCACATCTTCCTATCCTCCTTCTAAACGTTGCCAGTATGGATGTTTTAGTTGAATAGAGGCTACGGATGGGGATGGGGAGGGTGAGGCAGTGGCTATGGTCTTTACTATTCATATTTTTTGCGCATCTTCGTCAACTTTGCCTGTAGTTATTTGTTACGATTATCCCAATCAACTACCTATGCAGCCAACTTTCTCATCTAGTCTTTGTAAAGGTTAAGGGTGTCAGACACCTTGCGACTGATTGATTTGATGTAGCTGACTACTCTATTGAGTTGCCCTGACTCAGTTTAGGATTCATCCTAGTCGGTATCCTCCTACCGGATGGTGCTCATCCGATGGTAGTTATCTACTATTTTGAGGATCTCCCGATGCTCCTCATTTACCTGCTATTTGAGACCACTCGCCTATTTAGTTAGCAACTCTCCAGCAATCTGAAGTATTTATTTGGTCTGCATGTACTTATGTTTCCAGTAGAAAGCAACGAACATGAGTCTTGTCGATTGTGTAGCCATTTGAATTAGAAATCGTTAATATAGTAATTAAACACTCCAGATGGTAAGTGTGCTATTCTGATAAGCAACTCACATTATAAATTATCAAGGACGCTTAGGAGGCAGGGTATTCTTCTGGGGCCTGAAGAACACGAAAGCTTGGTTTTTACTAGATCTGAATTACAACCTTAGTACTTTTATTGTTTAGGCTCGACAGAGGCTATCTACCGAGGGTTGCTCTACTCAGTGTTTATTCGCTTTCTTATGCTCATGCTACCAGACATAATGGCAGTGTAATCGTAAGTTTAGCGGGTTGAGGATTTCTTATCCTTTACTTCCTTACTTAGAAGGTTAGTGAGTACCACCTTCTCATCGGTATCCCCTTTATTGGTTGATTTATTCTGCCGAGACCCACTGTTATTCTACCTACTGCCCATAGTCCCAAGGCTCTGCTTACTTTTATCCTTGAGTTTCTTAAGTTTGTTTTACTTATGCACCAAATACAACTTAGGGCTGTAGGGCTCCTCCTGCTTAACCTTATTCTTCTGAAACGCAAACCCTTGGATAGTCTGCTCGAACTCCACAATCACCTCCTTCTTCTTATTCTTTTCGTAGGTACGAATCAGCCTCTGAAGCTTCTACTTGAACAGCTTGGTAAAGTCTGAATAAGAATAGGAATACTTTTAAGGAGTTTGAGGTCGGTACCCAGAAGCTTCAATACTGCTTTATCAATCTCCCTCAAAATAAATAAATCCTCCTACAGTTTGTACTTCTCCTTCAGCTCTAAAGGCATTTTCTTGTGAGAGTGCGCACTTGCGAGAGGGAGACCCTGCGACCTATATTCGTTGTTGATGAGTTCGATCATGAATTAGAATAGGTCCTGAATGAGTTAATGATAACCTAGGTTAGCAGTTTGTCAGTGATGAATTTGGTTTAGAGAATGCGGAGGATGGTCCTATCTAGCTAGGAAAGGGCTTCGGTGATGTTGCATGATTGCTGTGTAATGTCAGATTTACATCAATAACTTCATCTAAATTCCATCGAGCTGCCTAGGTTTTGTTACTTGTCACGTACATGTTGGCCGTTTTGTACGTTTTGCTGGTAGGTACTTTGTTTTTACTGGGAGCAGTGTCCTCCTTCGATAGAGTGTACTTAAGATAGTTGGCCATCCCACTAATTATATTTATAGTCCATACAATTACATCGTATCGCTGGCTCAGTACTTCATACATTGAAGTCATTCACCAACTTTAAATTAGTGTGAAGTGTTATGGATTCAATAGTAGTTTACGTAATAAAAAATAAACTGAGTACAGACTTATCAGTCAATGTACATAACATCGTCATCATACTCATCGTAGCTCACTTGCTCTTACTCTACGTATTTCTTTATGGCATCCTTTCCCTTTTTGTTGACCTCCTCGAATTTCTACCTGTTGTTTATGTACAGTTCGGCTGCCAAACCATTAGCCGGAGAGTCGGGGTTAGGATCGCACAGAAGAGATCTGATGGAGGTGAGGACAGCTTCCAGATCCAGAATGGGACTCCACTCGTTCGATAGTAAATCCAAACAGATACGTCCGTCAGTGTAGACATTTGGATGGAATATTTAGGTGATGAATGTGATGTTAGGAGGTTTGTGCGGGTATTCAGGACCGAAGACAACCTGCAGTTCGTAAAGATTGTTTGCCCAGAAGGTTTATTTAGGACCCTTGATGGTAGCAATCAGCTTATTAGGCAGCTCAGTGGTTTTGATGGATAGGTCCTCAGGCTTGTTCTTTTCAAACTTTTGGATCTACTTGGCTATTCTTTTTTGATTGAGTGCGTTCATAAATATTATTGAATGTTTAAGTAAATGAAATTTGAGTTTACTACAAACATTAATAGATATTTGGTGGTACCAATACGACATCTAGATGAGACTATTTTAACCAATACCTAGAACTATAACAATAGAAACCATCTATAATAGAATGGTTGCCAGTCATCGACGATTAAATAATATAATCTATTATGAGAAAATAAATCAAGTACGGACTAATATAACTGTTTTGTATTTTTAATCCATATGAGAACTGAAATACCCTCTACTCCTCCCCTCCCGAAAAAGGAAGAATGGGCTCTCATTTACGACCAGCAGCGTCGCGAATATTAATAACAAGTTGCCGCAGAGAAATAAAAAGATAGGTTGCGTAAGAAGGCTTTTAAGTATGCATCACTAGCTATGTAGATAAACACTTGACTAACACGTCAATTACAAACGAAATCAAGGATAAGACGTCAAATAGGAGGACAGACGGCAGAGACAGAACATAGAGAAAATGCAAATGATCCAGAGAGAATAATAACTGCGCATTCGTATGAACAAAATGAACACACGGAGAGCAATCGAAGCTTAGAACCAGGTAATGTTGGGCGATTTGGAGAGGTCTCGGTCTCTGTTTCGATAGTAGCCATCTGGTTTCAATATCGGGTTGAAAAGTGAGGAATAGCGTAAGAAAATACGATAGAACAATACAAAGGTACTGCAGGAGGAGCTGGAGAAGCAGTTGAATGTACTACTAGATCTATTTAGGGTAAAAGATAGAAAGCATAACAGATAAAGTTGGCTGAATTGGAACAGTAAGTGAAGAATAGACAGATTACCATGCAAAATGAAGAGAAGAGAATAGAATAGCTGAAGAGAAATAGGTGGCAGGGGCAGAACATGGCTACCTACCACTATTACCAACAGTTAAAGGCTGATAAATAAAGGAGATAGCAATAACTCAATCAGAAGATTGTAGAGGGACCTGCCTATTAGAGGCAGAAACGATATTAATAGAAGATACGAGCATAGATATAGCAGAAATCCAAGAATTCAGCTGAACTCAAAGATGCCCTTGTGAGCGAAATGGAGAAACGCTAGAAATAGCGCCTCAATAAAGTAGTCAATCCTGAGTAGTTCTCATATAGACTGCTGAATGGTATGTTCGAGAACAAGCGTAAGGAATACGATAAGAATTAATACCTCAAGTACCTTAAAGCACAATAAGAGGAGCATTATCGCAAGAAGTAGTCTCAGAAGTACATGAGCGACTAAGAATATCGAATCAATATGAACCAGCTCAACAAAGTAGTTAACGGTTAGTTTAATAACCCAAACTACCAGGATAGATCGCCAGTGAATATCGGCAGTATTGAGGAGCTTTCCAAAAAGAAGGACAGTATGTATAGACAGCTGCCAGTGTCATCGATAAGGACATTGAGCCCTCGGATGGGTTCTCGGGAAAGGTAAAGGAGCTTACCTACGGAGGACATCGAGGCAGTGAAGAAGAAGCTGGAACAGCTGAAGTCATACAATATATTGACGCATAACATTACATGAGATTTAAATACTGTATCAGCCTTGCTTCTCCTTGTATGCAGCCACTCGCTTGAGAATGGATGCCTGCTTTTTGATGGAAGGGTCGTTCTTGATGGAACGACGTCTATTCCTTAAGAACTTCTGGTTGACTCCCTTCAACGAGATATACTTTTGGATTTTGGGCCTCTTGATACCGTTCCTGTGATTCTTAGCGTTCTGGTTCTTCGATGAGTGATTTTTGTCTTTGGCCATTGTATGATTATAAATATTGCTATTTTTTTACTTTATTTTTGTTATCAAACCACCCCTCAAACCCAAACGAAATATCCACTCTTACCTACCTCCAATGGTTGCTGGTTATGGAAATTAATATTGAAGTGATTGTCGTTTTTATTCTAATTATGAACCATCAGGGCGAACAACGGCTCAACGAAGTGCTGGCAAAGTGCAAGAATATGAGAGCAGGGGTATAATGACGGTAATAAAGGGCAGGTTCCTCTAGTGCTCAGAACTCCTTCAGGATCTTGTTGATAAATACATCCAATAGTATGGTTCAGATCATCCCATCACTATCTCAGCATCAGAGTACTTGTGCGAGTATCTCAATCTCGCCGCCATGAAGTTTCTATAGATGGAGCAATATGATAACAGTCTAGAGTTTTTGAGGAGGGCATAAAGTCAAAACTGCTCATCACAGACAAGAGCTACAACCTATAACAACCTCGCCTGTTTTTATAGAAGGACGAACAAACTTAGAGCGGCGTTGTCCTACTTAGTGAACGCACTGAGCCTGTAGCAGAAGCTGTCGAAGGTTACAACTCTAGCAGATACTCACTTAAATATGTGTGCTGTGCTGAGTCAGTTAAACAGACATGAGGAGGCTCAGCAACATGCTATGCTATCGATTATTCTAATTCAGGATGAGCTGCTGCAGGTGGCGTTAAACAAATTAATCAAATAACTGAAACAACAAACCATTGCGGATGAACGATTGGCAGTACTAGCAGTCGCCTATCATAATTTGGGTGTTTAGTTGGAACATTTGCATAGGGTAAGATTGCTATTTTAATGGAGGCTGACGAAGCGTTACGGATTTACAATAAGGCATTGCAAATGACTCTGGATTTCGCTCCGAGTAATAAACAGCTGATTAGAAATCTAACCTCGGTGGTAAATGGAGCTGTTATGGAATTCCAACCGAAACAGGACCATAAAAGATATGAGCCTGATAGAAGAGAGGTACTTGTAGATAAGAGGGGAAGGGATCAAGGTAACTCAACGAAGCTCAGCCTCAAAGGACGAAGCTCTCACTAATCGTAAATTGTAAATAGGGCATAATTCAGAACAGTTCAAGCTTTATCGATAGTGTATCGTTTTCTAAGCATGAGATATCAAACATACAGCCTAGAAGTACTACCTACAGGATCCATCGAGCGAAAGGTCAGCAGAGCGTTCTCTCCGAAGAGACAAAGAAGAGTTTCCCCAGTCGTAGATCGTAAGGAAAGCCTGCTGTAAGAGTGAAGCCCCTCGACAACTGCGTAATCTAACCCTAATGATTTTCTTTACGGCGACATTTAGGCATTTTGTATTTATTACTCAAAATAAAACAGTTAGTGCCAATTGGTAAAAATTGAGTAGTAACGAAATCATCATAACTTCGATTATTAGATTCTGAGTTAGAACTCGGAGGTTTCAGTGTCGATAGATTCAGATCTTTTTAGCATCTGGTCTTCATCGAATGAAAAATCGTTAAATCGGGACTCTGAATCCAGTTCAGTGTTATCTCCGAAAGAGTCGATCTAACACTGGGTGAATTCAGTGTCGAAGTTGGATACATCAACTTCGACCTTTAGTTTAGGAACGAATGGGGAAGGTATGGATCCATTTAGTAGGGAATCCATATTCAACTTGTCAAACCATGGATGGTTTTTAATTTCAGTTGCATTGTTAGAGCCGAGACGGTCAGCAGGTGTCTTTTTGAAGAGGGATTGAAGGAGGCTCTTGAGTTTGAAGGATAACTAAATAAAATAAAACTGTTACGTAGACCGGGTAGATCGGCTACTCGTAAACGATCTTGCTAAAGAGTTCGTTACGGGTGCGGGCACTGAAGGGAGGAATTCCAGTGACCATCTCATAGATTAGACATCCCAAACACCACCAGTCTACTTATTTGCTGTGGCCTATTTTGAGGACAACCTCGGGGGCAAGGTACTCTGGTGTCCCACAGACAGATAAGTCGTTGTCCTTGAGTTTGAACCGGGAGAGACCGAAGTCGGTGAGCTTTACATAGCCATTTTTGTCAATGAGGACATTTTAAGGTTTAAGGCTGAATTAATTAACTGATACTCTCTGTAGAGGATGTCGAGGCTGTGAAGGTATTCGAGTGCGAGAACCAGTTGTCCAGCAAAAAAGCGTGCGCTGAATAAGATTGAAAAATACTGTTATTAGGAGAGTCTTTGGCGCTTGGCTAGTAATCCGAATAATTATCCCCCTGGACAATAATCCAGAACGAAGAAAAGCTTTTGATCGTTTTGGAAAGACCAGTGGAGGCTCACAATGAAGGGATGGTGGACTTTAGTGAGGACATTTCGTTCGATTAGCACTTGGGCTTGTTGTTTTGTTTTATGTATGTGCTTCTTTTTGAGTACTTTGACAGCGTATAGCTTTTCAGAGGTATTCTTGCGGGCAAGCATCACTTTAGCGTATGAGCCCTTCCCAATCACAGACAGCATGCTGAAGTTATTCATTCCAACGTTCTGCATTAGTTCAAATATTGCTATTATTGATTTCTGTATAGAACTGAGTCTTAATCGTCGGAAAATACAGTTATCAACCTAATTCGAGGCCGCCAAATTCCATAAGTTTCCACCAATCACAAACCCTTCTAAAATGATGCACAAACAGCCTACAGAGGACTTTCTGTTGGTTTCGAAGGAGTGGAAGAAATCCGCCGATTTAAAATTCCCTCTATTATATTGGAAATTATTGTAGGTGGATGGCATTCAGCCTCAAAAACAATAGTTTTGTCACTTTACCGCCATAAGTTCAAAAGAATACATATGGAAATTCGGTAAACATCTTCCGGGTGACAGACGCAAGCTGACTCTATTTAAAGTTGTGAGCGAATAGCAATCAGATCTATTGATATTGAAGGGCGTTAGTGAAGAAATATCAAATTTTGTTGGTGAAGATACCTCATATTTGCAATTATGCGCCTATTTGTTGCGTAATGGTGGCAAATATCATAGAAGCCCCTTACCGTTTAATCAGAAACTGAAATCTACGAACAGATGAACATTCAGTAGCTACCAAGCCTACTTTCAGTAACACTTAGACACCGTCTAGAGTAATACTACTGGTTGGAAACCTGCCTAACTTGCTAAACTCTGCAGTTATATAAACTATTGATTGTTAAATGCGAAACCCTCAGCTTCATCGTTATTTTACTATAATAATGATCAACAAAAGTGACGTTACCTGCATAGTTGATATAATTACAGGTAACAATTTCCCAAATTTCCTATCGGCATTAGTCAGTTTCCATAACGCTCTTCCAAGTTGATAATGTTAGATATATTACTCAATACTAATCATGAGCTAGCCAGCATCAGAGTTCGATTTCATTTCCATTTCCGATGCAGTAGCCAGGCTATCTCCCCACTGCCATAACTGTGGAGGTTGTCTCAGTCACATTTGTTTGGAGGGTTCCTGTCGATAGAAACCGCTATTCTGCAGCTAGTGTGATGATGGTCTACACTTCCTACATAGGACTAACTAAATGAGACTATTATTCACCAACGGTAGCCACCACAAGTACACTGGGTAGCTGCTGCAGGTAGTCTATAGTGAGATGATACCCTTCCTGCAGAAACAGAAGGTGAGGTCAGAGGGTATAGTGTAGAAACATCTGAAATACATTAAACTGCTGAGTGAAAATATTGAAGAGATTGAGGGTAGAATGAATGCTGCAAAAGAGTCTTGGGTGGTGGTGGCTGGTAGGTAGTTGAAGGGTTTTTTGAAAAAGAAGAGGACGTATGGGGATGCTAAAGCTAAATTTCAGGAGTGCCTCAAAAGGATGGAGTTTTAGAGGGTGCCTATCGACTAAATGGGAAGTCTGAACACAATGATGAAGTTTCTCAGGGAGTATGAGGATACCTATTGTGATTAGGATCAATACGGGAAGAGCACACTCTAGAAACTCAACATGATCATTCAATCAACACAGTCATAAATGAGTGCATAGTACCTATTTGAAAAGTCTGCAGTTGGCCACTACATCAAGCAATCCAGCATTAAGGATAATATTGAGCAGATGAGCAGTATCCACACCTCGAAGATATTGAAGCATTAGTAACTAAACTAAGGGTTTTCTGGCAGCAGACTCATTATATTTGCAGAAGACTAACGCAAGTACACCCAAATCATCAAACAGGGTGTTAAACTGCCAAGATTAGTTTAGCTGCATACATCGATAATATTGCAGCCCATCCCTTAGAACCTGAGATCCCTCACCTACAGCATTTTCAATTACAACCTACAGGATAACATCTTGTGTAATCTGCCGACTTCTTTGGTTAGGCTCCGTTGGAAAATAGGCTACCATTGCCGACCCAGCCTAGATCTAAGTACTCTCAATAAGCTACAGTATTTAGTGTATAGTGATAACTACATTAAAGATACTGATATTCGGAAGTTGGTGAAGTTCGGCATTAACCAGAAGCTAAGGATGTTATGCATACTAAAAGGTAGGAGTGTACCTATAACCCCTCCACCCTCGACAGCCAACTGGTAGCACCGAATATAAGTAACCGACCTACATGTTATAAATCCACTCAAGCAGCACTATCTCACATTCAAGCGCAAAATGCTACAAATACAGTCGATACACAAAACAAAACTAAGACTAACCTCCAGCCTTCACATCTAAAACATGCTTGATATAGTCATTAGTAAGGCATAACTATGAGTAGGGAATAAAGCATACGAAAATCACTGATAGATGACCTTATCTAGAACTTACAGTTTGGCTGTGATTGAGTTCATGTAGGCTTTGTCCAAACTCTACTTCAGTTCGAATGACTGGCCTTTTAGTATCCTGATCTTCTACTCCTTAAGGTGGGCAGCTTAGTCGATTGCCTACACCTTTTTAAGTACGCTTTAGTACTTCTGTTCACGGGTGAGCTTGTTGCTCTGTAGATCCTTCTTCCACATTGATCGAGTACCCTTCAGACCTTTAGTGCCTTACCTTAAGTAGTCTGGCCGTTCAGCTTTTTAGGATTTTTATTTGGTTTTATCTAGAGCAGCTGCGGAAGCTAGTGGCTTCCCAGTAGAATCTTTTGTTGGTTGAGGTGGCGAAGGAGAAGATGCGGCTGGTTTAGGCCCATTCTGTGAATGTAGCTTTCGGAGCTACTGTAAATACTGTTTACCCAGAGTGTGAGAATTAGCAACTGGTACCACCTCTTCGAACACTATCTACCCATTCTCTTTTACTCTCTTCTTTAACCTCTTACCCGCCATCTCCAGCTTCTGTTTGCGCTACTCAATCTCTTTCCGTAACTACTCATCTACTCTAGGACTCATATTGCTTAGTACTTGCGATTCGAACTAAGCTATCCGAGACTGGACTGCTTTGGCTTTTCCTCTTTTATCTTCTATTTGAGTTAGCTACTGCTAGACTATCTAATGGAAGTGGCCTTTGTACATCTGAGACAGCTCCTCCGACCTTTAATTTATGGCAGAGGTCTACTGCACCTTTCTATAGGCCTCCTCCTGCATTTTCGCCTTCTTCTCTTCGTATTGTCTGGTATGCTACTCCATCAATACAGGGTCAAGAGGCTTAAACCTCTAGTGTAGCTACCGAAGTTTCTTTTTTCTCTAGTTCTCCTCCATCTTCTGAAGGTTATCATCAAACTCCTTACCTTTACGTAACAAAGCAGGAGAGTTACTCCTAATTTTACTCAAGAACTCCCTCTCCTACTGTTATTTAGTCTATCGAACAGACCTTTACTCCTACCTGGCCTTTCTATACTCAAGGAGTTTGTCCACTGACTGTTTTATTCTTAGGCGCAGCTTATCCTGCTCCTACTTCTCTATCTATAGTTCTTTCCGGTTGATCTATTGAGACAGCCTCTGTTGTTACTTTCTCATTTTTATTCGAACTTTTCTCTGCTATTGCTGGAGCTTATGCACGAATTATTTGGCTTAGGCTGTACCCTTACTATCTGGCTTCCAATAGCTGGCATCCAGTATAGCGTAATCCACTGCACTTTTTGTTTTATGGTTCCTACCCTCTATCTCCTCCATCCCAGCGCTCATCGACGATAACTTAAGAGCGAGTTACTTTTCCCTCTGCTTTATTGATGCTATCCTAGGCTTCCTGTAAACGTTCAAATCACTCGCATAGATAGCTGCTTCTATTTCTAACTGTCTGTCTCCAATAAGGTTCTGAACTTTGGCCTGTGTCTCAGCTGTTCTATCAGAGAGTATATGGGAGAAATATTTTTTAGGTGGGCAGCTATGCAGCTGATAAACCTTATCCTCCACGAACACTAGCATCTCCCGAATATCCTAAATGGCTTACAATATACTTCATCTTATTAGTCTCGTAGTCTCTTCTCAGAGTGTTTGAGTTATTAAACGAACTAGGGGCACATTGGTATCATCTTTCGGCATTTGCTCTTTGGTTAGGGCTGGGGAATGGCCGGTAACTATTCAATTTTGGTTAGTTGTTGCTCCGGCTGGGAGTGCAGTTGGTGGGTTGGTGGCACAACCTACATCGGCAATAAATATGTAATAATACTCTGTGGTAACTTATACCAATGACTAACTGAGAAAGCAATAATTCACATATTATAGACAAATCTAAATAGATCGTTATTGTAGTTGTGGTAGAACAGCTACCATCCTTTGCCATCCTGAGGCAGCCTCATCGATAGCTGCTTAGCCACCAATTTTGATGGTTACACAAGCTCTTATAATTACACTTAGAATTTATGTAGGAACGTTTTGAACAGATAGTTGAATCCGAATCTATCTTGACTAAACAAAGTATTCTTTTTGGACTTAGTTTCAGCATACCCATACGAAATCTTATTGAAAGAAGTGCTTTTGATAACTGCCTCAGCCTTCATCCGAGCAACTACGTACAAACTGGTTAGTACGAGCAGCCCCATCTAGTAACCGTACATGCTTAGGTTTAGTAGGAGGCAATCGAGTACCTGGATGAGCCTTCTAGTAGCTAGATTATTCCTGAATATTAGGTCCAGACTAGATAATTTTAAATTCCCTCTGAAAATCTCCATAGTCATCATCGAATGCTGCACAATAAAACTATTCCAGTACTCCATAATATCTAGAGCCCAACAAAATAGAGTTCGTTTGTTAAGCTTATATCCAAAAGCTTCTAATATTTTTATTTATGTCTATAATATTGTGCTCTAAGAGAAGCGAGTCTTAGTGGCAAGTTTCTTCATGAAGGCCTTGGAGGCGCTATTCTCTAGTTTATACGCAAGCGAGAAACTGGAGGTGAGTATCAGTTTAATCTCCTGATTGGCATGGTCAGTACCAAACACATATTGGTCCATATAGAGGACTGCCAGGTGTACCGTCTTTCTAGTTAGATCCATATCCCGACAAATCCTCAACAGCCAGCTGACAGTCTGTATTCTTAATTATCTGAAAATAGCTTTAAGTTTAAGGAAGGTGGACTTGAGTATGAACTCCTTGAATTAGCAGGGTTACCTAATATGGTTCTTAAGCTCCTCAATGGAAGAGTTTTCGATGCTGAACTCCCGTATAGATTCGATAGAGTATTATTCAATTGAAAAAGGAGTGGCGGCTATATTATTTTACTTATCGTTCGTACTTACAGTCACTCTCTTCACTCCCTTCTTCTGCTGTCTGTGCTCCGGAGACTTGAATCTTAGAGGCTATGGTAATTAGCCTGTCTTTTGGTGGTTCTGAGATGAAGGTCTGAGTTGAACACTGGAAGACAATGTCTTTTTGTTGTTAGGCATAGAATAGTAAATAGAGTAGGATTTGAGGAGAGAGGATGAGCTTTGGGAGGACTAACTGTGCTTGGGTTTAAGTTTCGAAGAGGTGGCTCTAGTATGAGCACTGGAAACAAAGTACTCTGAAACAGCAATGGATTTCATCTGAAACTTACGAGAGTTTTTGGGTTGGATAGGTTTGGAGTGGTGAGGCTTGCTTAGTGGTAGTGTTCGGGAATATGGTTTCTTTTAGGAAGACAGGTTGTTTCTGGAGGATCTTTGTTTATCCATTTGAATTTAATTGGTGCTCAGGGTAATTATTTTTGGCTTAATATTAGCTCATCTATTCCTATCGATGTATGCTTAATACTGTCAAATATGGGCATTAAATTAATAGAATAGTCAGTTCGAAAGTTATTGTGTTGCTGGATGTTGTCTCTAATGGAGGATTAGGTACTTAATTAGAAGCTGATAGTTCAACGTACATCATCTATTGATAATAAATTAATAACAAAACATACCTGATTATTGTAGGATTGATATGGACTCACTACAGAATTAGCAGCTCGCTAAAGCCATCGACAGTATGTTTAATAGGTACGATAAAGACAGAAATAACTATCTCGATAGGCAGGAAATCAAACATTTGGTTTAGGAAGTATGTATAAAGATTAACAGAAAAATACAGCCGAGCGATGTAGGTAGTTTTGTGGAGGTTTTGGATAGCAATAAGGACAACATGACCAGCGAATAGTAATTGAAGGCGATTATCAGCACCCTATTGACTAAATATAAGTGATCTTATGTTTACAATTAATTTAAACTGGAAGTTTATAGCCTCCATCATTTAAGATTACTTTCGATTGGAGGAGAGCATACATAGTAGATTATAATTTAAATTCTATCGGATTGACCGAGAACCAAGAAGGACTGTGAGTTAATATTTTAATATTAATACTCCGATGAAGATACTAGATCATTGAGGCTTATATAACTGTTACATTCTGATCATCTTATGTACCTCCTATTTGACAAACAAATATAAACTTATGGAAAAGACATTAACAGTCAAAACATACTTCGGAAAGACTCTCACCATCGAGTACACCACCGATTAAACCATCAATGAGCTCAAAGCTAAAGTTATATCGCTTCTCCTGTCTGAATACCCAGAGTTTATGGACTGCGACTTCATTTACCGTGGAAAGCTCATCAAAAACACTGACCAGGCCCTGGGAGAACTTATTGATCCTTCATCGCCAACCATCTTCCTCAACTCTAAGGGTGTGCATGGCGGATGTTACAAAGTAGCCCAATGTTGATCTCGATTACCTTTTAAAAACCTAATTGGTGTGGATAATATCAATACAATACTCGAAGGGTGATCAATGCTTAGAGGGACTGGCCTGTGTAGCCCACAGGCTGTCTTTTGTTTAATAGTAGGAAGATCGCAGCACTGTTCTGTTCTATTTCCTTGGAGACTCAGCCGGTGTCTTCACGCTCCTGCTCATAGTCCTGCTGGTCGCTGCTCTGGAACCCGGCCGAGTGCTTCTCTTGGTGATTCTGAACACCCTGTTTTAGAAATCATCTGAGTTCATAAGTTTTTAGAAGTTGGCTCCAGGATGCAGCAACTCAAAGATTTACTTGGAACGGTTGGGAGGCTTCGGGATGACTCTTTCAGTATCAATATCCTTTTCTTTTTTAATCTCTTACCATTTACCCAACAGATACTTTTCTACACCCTCAAACTCCTTTATTTGGGTACGTGCCTTTTCTAGCTCAAGTAGGGTGAGAGCAGGGTCACTGCTGAGATCTAGATTTTCGAATTAGAAGTCAGTAACTGCGTAGAGGTAGTACAATTAAATATCGCTTACGAACCAGTTGAGTTCTATGTTCAGCACTTCAATATCGACTGACTTGTGAAGATAGTGGATGATCTTATATGTTTGGTAGAGGCAGTAATCCTTGGAATTCTATCTTAGGCCCATCTCGAACTATTCAGAGGCTTCCCTCGAAATGAAAAGAGGAGAGCTTTAGGGAATGATCTCCAGGATGATTTCGATTTCAGTGGAAGCTTTGTCATAGAGGCTCTTATTGATGATTGGGTCACCTTTTACGAATTTGGACATCAGCATACAGTCTCCCTGTCTTTTAGGTCTGACGAAACTCTGTATTAACTCTATATCCTTGGTAGTGCCACCTCTTCCTCTCATAAGGTGTGTAAACTGCAGCTAATTCATAAGCTCGAAACTGCCATCAATGCGTTTGATAATACCAACCTCATCGGTGTCTTTATCCTGATGCTGCACAAGAGAATCCATCATCAGCCGGTCATCTTTATGTATCTTGAACGATTTGAACCCTTGATAATGCTCCGAACCTCCAGGTTTGAAGGTAGGAAGGATGGACTTCAGGTACTTCTCATGTACTTCCTCCAAATCGATGAACCTTAATATGCTGGATTCGTATTTCTACCTCAGAGCCTGTTTGTAGAGTCGCTTCTGTTACATGAATGTCTGTAGGACCTGTCTTTCTGTAAGGTTTTGAGGTTGGTGACACTTTATCTCTTCCTTTGACGTCATGAAAATGCACACTGGGTGGCCATCCTCATAAAAGCACATCTCGGGAATCTGCACCTTCAGTCCTTTCCTCTTACTTGTAGGAGTCAGGTAGTTCAGCAACATCTTCATTTGGGACTTTCTTTTTAGCATTGTGGCTGCTGTCTACCGGAGTCTAATCATGGTAGGCTGCTGTTATCGACTGCATGAGTAACCGAACGATTTCTAGCAGATGAGGCAGTTGCATATGTAATGGGATTAGGCATGATGATCAAATGTGAGAAACCGACTCTCTATCTAACGCATGGTGAGGGTTGGCTAACGGGGAGTCTCTATTTATTATTTCTGCTGACGACTGTTCCGACTTGGCTTATGTGGAAATACCGATCGCTTGTAAGGAGCTCTCGACATTTAAATTTATTTATTTGCCAAATGTTATACAAAGGAAATACAATCCACTTAATGCTTTTATTTATAGAACAACAGGCCCATCACAAGGCCCTTTGTTAGTTTTATGCTAAGATTATAACCGATTGTGTTTGGAGCAGCAATATCCGCCCTACTCTATGTCAGCCATAAGAAATACCCGATTCATATTGCGGAGTACCTTTCTATTGTTCCCTTCTGGGTGGGAGTGGTCCGACCGAGTGGGGCTCTCTGGAACAATGTACTAAAGCCATTACAAAGTTTATCAATAGGCCACTGGCTGCCTCCGCCCAGTTCCCTCCCTAAATGAAGCGATTCAAAGAGTTGTTTCTTAGCTCCAACAAGGCTATCGTATACGACCTTGTATCCAACCAACTCCTTTACTACGGATCACTCACCCTTCTGCTATACGGCTATCTGTATGTTGTCAGAGGACTAACAAGCAACAGACCAACTAAATCGTTTGGACAAGGACTACAGGAAATGGGGTGGAGTGTAGCGAAGGCAAGATTAGGATATGCGATAGCCAATGTTCTGCTGGAGTACTGGGTATCTTATACGGCAGTGCTGGATTCAAAAGGCAAACTGCAGATATCGACAGGCACCAAGAGAATGCTGCTGTTTAAGGATATGGTCATGACTGTGGCGTGGTTCCACTACAGCATGGGGAGGTTCTACTAAACGTTTTGATCTATTTATGTATTGTCTAGAAAATGCCGGCTTAAGCCTTTCAAATACAATAGTTCATCCCGATTATGCCTCGTCCTACACTCAAATTGTGTCCTTCGCACGATTCTCATCGACCAAAAAACATCAGGGCGCTATGGTCGCTACTGAGTGGCTGCTTGCGAACTGCAGTCGAAATACTGCTTCTGTCAGTCTGATTGATGCCCAACTGAAGAGCTAGTTAAATAGTATTATTGGCATTTATATGTGTATGAGTTCACCAGATCGTGTATTAATTACCATGAAATCAGATCGATCGTCCGCAAGGCAGCCCTTCAACATCGTCTGCGTCGGACAGACAGGAGTAGGCAAAAGCTCCCTCGGGAACAGACTTCTACAGCGGTCAGCTTTTAAGGTGGGGAACAGCCTCCAGTCTGAAACCAAGACACTCTAGTTCCAAGTCGGGGCGAACAGCACCTATAACGTCATCGACACTGTCTCTCTAAGCGACGCGCGATTCTCGGAATAGATAGTTCGGCTATTTATGTGCGGTAATGACTCGGGATTAGTATTTGTGTTGGTCACTCCCTGCTCGCCTGAACCTTCGACCGTGATTTCTGATATCGACAGGCTGGTAAGCATCTTCGGAGGGAAAGTGTACAGGAGGCTGATCGTTGCCTTTCTGGACAAGCGAAACAAGAAAATAGATGAGTCCGTCTTGATGGACAAGTTGATGAGCATGAAGGAACTCTAAACAAAATGGAATAGCGCGTCGAGCACATTCGGCGAGGAGCACTTCATCCAGTGGAATAATCAAAACCCTCTGAAGGGCCAAGAGGAGGAGCTTCTGAGGAAGGCTGCGACATTCTAACCCTACTATGAGAGGAACTATCTTCATGCTACTCAGCCGATCAGAGATCGATAGGAGAAGGAGAAGCAAGAGAAAATGTAACAAGAGGCCAGATTTAATTAAATGGAGCGGGAACGAGAGTATTATCTAGTATGTCAGTAAGAGGAAGAGAAGAGGAGAGTAGCAGAGGCTGACGAAGAGAGGATCAGGAAGTTGCACTAGAGCAACGAATAAATGAAGCAGACTATCGAGAATTACCAGAATACATTACAATAACAGAAGGTAGTTAGTGCTAAATTACAGTAAGATGTTCTTAAATATCAAGGAGAAGTGAAAAAGGTTAATTCAGATATGTCTAGGCTACAGCAGAGCTTAAAAACTAAGTTGTAAAAGTGCAATCTGAGAAATAAGTAGCTGAAGGTAAAATCTTCCAGCTGTAGAGAAAGTTGAAATATTGTAATATTTACTCCGATACGGAAGATCAGTAAGAAAGGGATGAGAAGTAAATCTAAAGGAGAGTAAATATAGAAAATCAGCGACAGTATCAATATTTAAAAAGGAAATTCGACTAGGACTTGCACCGGGTACGCAAAGAACTTAGGAGTGAAATGTAGATGAACATGGGCATGAAAAAGCCCAACAAAATATGATTTATCATGAGCTAAAATTTGTCTCAAATATTATTACGTTTAAAACAGTAGGGGTCCAGAGCATAACTGATGTAAACAATACCTGAGGTAGAAGATTGGCCAAGCTGAGCATGCCGATAGCGGGATGTGCGACCAGTAGGATGGTCCGGATCCACTCTAATGTAGTGAATTGATGGGATAGGGTCTGCTTCTCCTGGCCTATCCCCTGATGAACTTTCGGTAAGTGCTTTACTTGTCATTTCTTGTATTCTAAACCGTAGGAATAGCAAAATTTGCGAGATAGTTTCTAAT
>JAOXNN020090989.1:0-31918 GCA_028571205.2 Hydropsyche betteni | reverse complement strand
ACAGTGAATGGTAAATAAGGGAAACAAGGGAAATAAGGGAATAAGGGGGATAAGGGGACAGGGTGAAGGGGGAGGAAGTTTAAAATGAGGTGGGGTGGGTAAGGAAATTGAAGAGAATAAGAACAGGGGTGGCGGTAGTGGCTGTAAATTTGTTCTGACAGTCGCTGTACATTAATTTGCAAACGAAATAGAAATTTCGAAAGGCCAAGTACGGCATTTCTAACAGTAAGTTGTTGTGACCTTAGTCAGCACAACTAGATGAATTCCTCTGCCCTCAGCTTTCAATTAGCCTCGCCTTTGCATAAGTAAGTAGAGGTTGGTGATAAGTAATAAGTTACCAGTAATTGAATATGGGAGAATTTAGTGCTAGGATTAATCCTGATTTTCGAAATCTTTAAGGTTCAAGGTTTGCTGGCTTTAGATGATATTAGTATGATACATTAGAATCATTAGTCAAAGCGAAAGATGCCTGTATACTAACAAGTTAATGAGAAGCAGTTCAGATATCGTCGATCGAACATAACTCTGGTGGAATAGACTGAACCTGGCTTTACTTATAGTAGATTTACTGCAATTTCTACTAAACATTTTGAAAAATTAGGCATCAGATATTTGAGTTATGTTTAAATATTAATAGTCTAGACACTCTATTTCTGTAATAAGCCATAAATTAATCTGTTTCATTCGGTTTAATGTTGTATTGTCATATCTTTACGACATCTCATAATTACAACGAATTATTACTATTTCGCCTAACCCAACAACTTAATTATTACTTTGAAATGCACTATTATTAATATGTAAAAGTCACTCACCAAGTCGTCCCTGTGGACAGAGCTTCGCATTGGTCAGAAGATTCCCAGAAGAACCAACCATTCAGCAGTTATTCACGAGGGCTCCCTCTATATCTACGGTGGGTATGACGTTGAGGTAGGCATTCTGAGTGATTTTTGCTTCATGTGCCTTACAAATCATAAGTACCAGTGGATAACAGTGGAAGTTCTAAGCGGGAAGGGCCCCGGCCCAAGAAGAAATCACACTCTAAACCTCTACAAAGGAATGTTTCTGATTTTTGGCGGGCAGGTTAACGCAACTTAGAGCACTAACAAATTGGCCAAGTTCAACGCACGATTTGGTAGATGGTAGGCCGAGTAGGTGGTTGGTATCCCCTAGATTGACTCCCATCAGACTGTAATTTATGGTAAGAGAGATACATCTATGCAGAGGAGCAGATTCTGATCATCGGAGGTTATTTCAACTCTATCGGCGAGTACAGCGACGAGGTCTACTCCTACAATCTCGCCTCCAAATCAACTCAAATTGTATTTGTTAAAGGCAATAAACCTAAAGGCAGAACTAATTTCTCTGTAGTAACCCATCGGCACGAAGTTTTTATGTTTGGAGGGTTTAACTAAGTCAATATAAACGATCTGTGGGCATTGAATCTGCTAACCCATTAATGGAGGTAAGTCCCTCAGATATGCTCAGTTTGGCCCTAAGTAATACTATTGGTTATTTGAGGCTCGTCGGGGACACTCCCTCGTGCATTATAAATAGCATTTGTTTCTGTTCGGAGGAATAAGGAGTATTACCCACGAATTAAACGATGTTTATGTCTTCAATACGATGGCTCTGCAGTGGACTAAGTTCGAACCCAACTCAAACTAAGTATTTAAGAAGATCCCTCCAAGAAATATAAAGACTTAACAGAGTATCAGGTTGGACTAGCCCAAACCCTTGAAGAAAAAATGGAGGCACATGTTCAAAGGATGTAAATTCAACCTTACTCTCAACACTTTCGGTTCAGCTAAAAGCCAAATACTGTAAAAGTTTGCCACTACCTCACTCTACAAGCGAAGAGGTGAAATGCAACTGCTGGAGGCTGTTATCAGCTCCAATCAGACAGCACTTGAGGAAAATCGCAGAAAAAGTTTCTTCTAAAGAAAAAATAGGATGCTCAGAGAGTTCAGGGGGAAGGCGAACTCGGTATGCAAGCTTTCGCCAACCAGTGAGGCGATGCGTTATTCTCTTAACTAAATTGGATGCCAATCCAAAAGAAAAAACTCCGTCCATAATCCAAGCATAGTCTCATTAGTGAATATCGACCAGAGCAGAAACTGTCTGGTTGGGAAGAAGCCTTGTGCCCGTGATGGTCACTCAGCCGTTGTTTACTAAAACAATATGATCGTGTTTGGAGGGGATAGACATACAATGTCGTTCCAAGATGTGGTGTTACTCAATTTAGATGGAGTGCTACAACGCATCTGATAAGTTTCTATCTTAATAATATTCTACTAGCATCAAATATTCACATTTCAAATAGAGGTATCGAGAATGCAAAAGAAGCCCATACCTTTTTGGCTGATTGACCCTACGAACTTACCGATACCTAACCAAAAGATCATCTACTACAACTCTGACTGGATATTTCTCAGCAATTAGACAGAAACATGCATATGGCCAGCCAACGGGTTCTAATCTCAAAAGAAAACTTTAGAGGGTTGTCTGTACCACGTGGTTGAGACGTCTAAAAACTAATACATACTGCTCAAATCGAATTCCAAAAGAAGATACTAAGTGTACACCTTTATTTTTGGCAAAATCGAGCATAAAGAAATAAGCAAAGCGCCTATGCTGAAAAATCACAGCATATTCTCCTTAGCCTCCAACGGTAACACATATCTGGTTGGGGGTGAGCCGATTTCTCCGCACTAGACTTATTACAACGTGTATTGCTTCATAAAAGACCGTTGGGAAAGCATGAAAATTAGCACACTTCTTCGGTAGCTTCTGAAATAGCCCAGGAACATTTACTAGATTGTTTAGGACAATCTATGGGTTTTCTGTATCAACAGATCCTAAAAAACAGAGAAGATCGTAATATACAGTTAGCTTTCGGTTTTCAACCTTGAGGATCCGAACAACTCTCAAACCTTGCAGTTTTAGGTTTAGATGAAGTTTCAAACTCAACCCAAAATCGCCAAAGGTCGTTAGCATACGCTCTTCGTCTTCGATCTGCAGAGTTTGTATAAAGTTGGAATCGACGGAGTGCCCGTTAGGCTCAATCGGGGGGTATTTCTCAAATAACCTTCCTAAATCACTCACTTCTCAGTCTCTGAGTAGAGTTTGCATATTTGGAATAGCAGTTGCCAGTTGCTTTAGCACCAGTACGCCAAAATAGAGGAATTGGAAGAGTCGGAGGAAAATATACCGTTGAGCTTTTATTTTCACAAGCCCATCTACAGTGATCTCGTGTTCTCAGTGGAGGAGAAGGAGATTCACTGTTCGAAACTTTTGTTCGAGTTTCATAGCAAAAAGTTCAAGAAAATATTCCAGTAGCAGAAATAACTTCGCCAAAGAACCGTAATTCGCCTAGAACTTCGCTTTCCAACATTTTACTTCCTCACTCAACTACTGTACGGCCAGTTCAAGAGCGAACTCAAGTTTGACGAGGAGACTATGCTTTAGTTGCTTCTCTTTTCTAACAAACTGCAAATGCCGGAGTTTCAGAAAAAATTCGAAGAGGCAGTAAGCATTACCCCTTACAACTTCTAACAGCTGTACGACTTTTACAGAAATGTGGAGACCACTCTGCTGAAGGATAGACTGTACCGATTCTTTGTAAGCAATTACAAAGAGTTAGCAAGAGCATTGCCAATCGGCAAGGTTGAAGAGATTGTCAGAGGTCTCTACCAACCCTAATGTCAGCATTCAAGTAGCTTTATTCTGAGCGCGATGTTGGCAAACAACATAAGCATAAGTTCGAAATCAAAAAGCTTCGTTCATCCGACAACAAAACAGGCAGAGTATTTCGTAAAGGAACATCTTCTAGCTCTGAACATCTGCGAGAAGTGCCAGAGGATTCTGAATATGGATAAATGTCATTAGTGATGTATTGATATTTTGGGTAATGGGGTTGGGCAATTAAATCTCTTAATCAATTGAATATTTCACCGTCATCGGCAATACGGTTTCTGGACAATAACATTCGATTTGAATTTCCAGAATTTGGCTTTATATAATAGCTGAATTGTATAAAACCCTCCCCAAGTAATTTTGGGAGTTCAAATTCTCAGAAGTTAACTGCTTCAGTTTTGAACATCCTCGCTCAGAGGCATGAGAACATACCCAGTTCTCTCTAAAAGAACCCAAAAGACATTTATATTTAAAACTGATGATTGTTTCACCAAATCAGGCAAAACCAAGTCACACAAGGCACTCCTTTTAACGGACTTGAAGCTAGAAGTAGGGCTTAAAAGGCAGATGATGTTCCGGCGACCAATCCCCCAAGCTCATTGATAGACCCACCAGGGAAATCAAAAAGCTTTTATTCGGGAAATAAATTTATCAGAGGAGAAGAACAGTAAGTTCAAAGATTTGCTGATAATATTCTCGCCCGTTTATGGTCAGTCTTTCCTTATTCGGGTCAGTAACTCGATAATGGTCTGAGAGATTCAGTTAAAGTATTCGCAAATTGAATTTTTGGGAGTTGAAATAATATGAAAAAGCTGTTGAGGTCCCACAGTTTGAAAGGAAGTTCGAACGAAACGTTTATCTGTGGTATTAAATACAGTCAAAAGATTCTTTGAATAATTAATTTTTTGAATGAAGCTCAACAAACTCATACTGTTAGCTCTCATGGCCTCAGCAATTGTGTGCGCTCCTGTCTGCACCGGCATGACTGGATCAACTGGTACGAATCCCAATGGAAGCTGCATCTGTTCTTCAAGCTACACTTGGAACGCTACTGCCTAGTTGTGTTACCTTACCTGCACTGGAAAGGCAAACTCAAATGGTACTAACTCAGGAGCCTACACTTGTAACTGCAATCTCGCTTACTCTTGGGTATCCTCCACGGGTCTTTGTACATTAAATTGTTCTACAGTTAAATACTCTCCAGGAACGAACAGCAGCACTGTAGATTGTAACTGCAATACAGGGTACCTATGGGAAGTTTCTGCAGGAACTTGCAATCTAAACTGCCCTACCATGGCTAATTCTCCAGGAACTGTCAATAGTAGTGGAGTTTGTAACTGCAATGCAGGTTTCTATTGGAATACCACTGGAGGTTCTTGTGTAAACTGTTCGACCGTAGCTAACGCTAATGGAACCAGTTCTAATGTGACAGCCTGTTTCTGCAACTCCGGCTATAACTGGAGCAACTCTAATGCTAACTGTTGGATAAACTGCTCGATTATTACTAATTCAACAGGAATAAACGTAAATGCTAGTACCTGCAACTGCAATGCATCATATGTTTGGAACACTGCCTCAAATGCCTGCTGGTACAACTGTACTAGCATAAAAGGAGCAACCGGAAACTCAAATGGCAATACCTGTACTTGTAATGGTTCGCTATATTGGAATAGCGCTGCTATGAAGTGCTATAAGAATTGCGAACCAGTTTCGCATTCAATTGGAACAAACACTGTCGACCCAACTATCTGTACCTGTAGAGTTGGGTTCATAAGCGTAAATGATACCTGTGTATTTAGCTGTGCCATTATGCCTTACTCAAAGCTAAAAGCAAGAACAAACGGTTCATGTTAGTGCAGTTCAGGATACAGATGGGACAATATGATCAAGCTGTGCGTTCCAAAATACTCCAAAAACTCAGCACTTGCTATTGGTCTAGGAGTAGGTCTGGGTCTTGGTATCCCATTATTATTGCTTGCTCTGGCCCTTCTATGGTGGCTGTGTTGTTTAGGTCCTAAGGCAGGTGCCCCCGTTGCAACCCCCGTTTATGTGCAGCCAGGAGTTGCCACTCATTCCCATTTGATGACAGCCCCTCAGGTGTCTACGGTTGGAGTACCTCATGCCCACTTGGCAACAGCAGGCCCAGCTTACAGCACAGTGGGTGGAATGGGAGGAATCGGAGGAGTTGGACACGTTCACGGACCTATGGGAACCACAGTAGGGAACGTAACTGGCAGCAGACTTATCGGCAGACCCTATTGATCAACAACATTCAAAATACATCTAATTATGCAATCAGTTGAGGTTGTTTGTATAAGTATTCAGTAAGCTATCCCTTAGGGTATTATGCTATGATTATATTATGGATTAGGCAACTATTTCTGAACTGCTGCTGTTTATTTTCATAATATAAACTAATAGTTATGAGCAGCTATTGTAACTATTTAGCTCAGCATTGTGCTCAATCCTGCTGTGATCGACTAGGACAGTGCCCTGAAGTGTCCCACTATTCCTGTTACTACTATTATGACTCTGCCCCTTCTGTATACATAGGAGGATTGATCGGAGGAATTATAGGAGCATGCCTATTCGCAATCGCAATCATTGTTTTGTTAGTATGGTGTTGTGTACGTCACAGAAACGAGCGACGATTTGACATATAAGCAGTAAGTAACCAGTATATCCCCAACCAATCTGTGTTCGTTTACCCCGACTACTCGAGGACCCAACCGATTCCATCAACGTACCACCCTGGTCATCCATATCCTGTAGCGCCTGTACAATATAAAATGTGATACTTTGATGCAGTTTGTTTATATATTTCCTCCCCAATTCCCATGAGTATCTACGATTCACCCCTCTTATTTTTAAATTTTGGGCTAAATAGTAGTGAAAGCAGTTGAATATGAATAGCCTTTATTGCAATAATACAAGGTATATAAATTAGAATGCGAAAAACCTCCTTCAGCTTCAAACCCAAACGTACTGCCAAATAGCCACTTCCTGAACCCAACACCCACACTCTCACATACTATTTCCCCCCAGTTAACAAAGCTAAAGTTATGGAGTAGAAGAAGGCCGCCAAACAATAGTAAAAGTTCAAACGAAATGGACAGCTGTTGATCACCAACTGGATATTCAAGAACGTCGACAAATCCAACGATAATAATCCATGGTACAGCAACTCTGACGCAGGGTGCAGATCGACAAACCAGTAATGCTAATCATCTATCAGTTCCTCAGTCTCTCGGAGGCAGCCATCGTCTCGAGGACTTGTCGGTACTTCCACAGATGCTTCAACAGTATCTGGTTGAGCTTTAACTACTTCGAAAACTTTAACCTTGGGAAGTTTAGACCCGCCTAACTCAATAAGGTAATGGAAAAGTCCACTCGGATCACCCACATGAGACAATTAAAAAGACTCTTTATGGGTAAGAGACTGTTACACTGCGCTGAAAAGTATTTTGATCCTCAATTCAGACTCCACCTGATTGCTAGAGCCTCCCAATAGAAAGGAACTCTTGAATAGCTTCAAGTGGAGCCTAAAAGGCAGAATGCTCCTGTCTTCATAATGGACGAAAATCTCAAAGAAATCTGCCTTAACTCTTACTCTTCTCTAACTGTCATCTGTTTAGTGGGCTGCTGCTTCCTCACAAGTAAATCTTTAATTCTCCTTTCCAAATGTAAGAAGCTAATTTCGCTCACCCTAACTAAAAACAAGTACAAGTCGGCTAATTTAGTTTTATTAAGGACTAAGACATCGAGATAATTTGTAGGCACTGCGTCAAACTGACCCATGTCAATCTTTCTTCATGCGGGAACCTAACTGAAGCCTGCCTTACATATCTGGCTAGCCTACCCGAGTTACAGTCCCTAGATCTAGGTAGTTTCGAGAACTCAATGGGAACTCTCGGTGCTCTAGGTACTAAAAATAATCTCGAAATTAATCTATCAGGATCTTATGTCAATGACCATGAGCTGGGATCTCTGCTGAAGCACAACAAGGTAAGTCGGTTGAGAATTATGGGGTGCCCATATATTTCCTAAGCAACCTGCGAATTTATAAGGGTACATAAACTCACTAACCTGGTATACATAAACGTAAGTCGGCTATGCCTAAGCTAGAGCAGTATATCGGAGATCGTAGAGCATTCTGGTGTGTTGGAGCTTGTGTGGGATCGTTCTACACCAGAGATAGAGGCAAGACTGGAAGATAAAAGGAAGAGGAATCTGAACAAATCACCCAACAAGCCTTAGAAGAGTTGATTTAAATGAGTTTGAATGTTATACAAGTAATGGAATGTTGGTGACCTAGTTACAAAAATATAAAAAATATTAATTATTTGATACTTTTCATATTAATTTAGAACTGATAAGTACTATTAAAGTTCAAATATTATGAGTACTATTCATAGCTTAGAAATCAAAAGTATCCATAAACAGTCAAATTGCCATTTGCGACATCTTCTATATCGAAGTAATATAAGCATTTTTCTTAAACTCGCTGTCCCTTAGCAATTTCTGTACTTCAAACACAGCCTTATCCAACTCCTCAAACTGCGACAGCTCTACCCTCTCCCTCTCATCGCTTAATCGATACAGCTCAGATATTTGTGTGTCAATAGCCAACACCTACGCTTGAATTCTTTCCTGCTACGCTCTCTCCAAGTCGATGCTTCTGCGAACACCATCGATCTCGGCTTCTGCCAATCGAATTCGCTCCTGACTAATACGTAACTTCTATGCTGCTTGCCTTTGGAGTTCCAGTTCCCTCTCCTGCTCTATCCTCAGTTCTAAATCTCTTCTCCTCGAGAGTTAGGTCTCAATGGCTATGTTCCTTTCGATTTAAAAAGCTCTGGAACGGTCGAGTTCCCTCTCAAGGTGCGCGATCTGGGATCTCTCTAAGATTTTCTCGTAGGCTGAGCGGGAGATTTCAGTTTAGAGGAGGGCCCTTCTTTAGAGTTCGATTTGGTGGAGTCTGAGTGGTGTAGGGGGGTACTTATCGAGATAGGAGGACATGGAATAAATTATAAGCAGACTGAAATTTAAAATTATCAAAATGGACCATCGAAATACCCTTATCTAACAGTTAACGGCCGAAGTAGCCGAACTACGAAAGGGTAAAAATGACTACAACCTAATTGAAAACCAAATCAGGCAACTCGAAGCTAAATACCGTCTACTCGCCGACTAAAAGGTATTTCTCCAGTAAATAAGGCCTCCAGAGATCGTGAGTTCCAGTCTAAGAAATAGCACACTCATAAACTTATTCAGGAGTACAAACTACAAACTCAAATCCTTAAAGAGGATCTTGAGTCTAAATAGTCATAACTCCAACGCCAACAGTCCGAAGCGATTGAGCTTAGGAGACTTTGTGAGGATCGCAACGCATAACTAGATAGGTTGAGGACGTAGAGGGTGGGGCTTTATGAGTAATAGGCTGAAATCCATCTTGAATAGGAGAAGCAATCCGATATTGTTGCTGATTTGACCGATTAAAAGCACAAACTGGTGGAGATGAAGTAAAACAAACAGCTTTAGCACTACGAGTTGGATAGGAAAACTAAGTAACTTTAAATGCTCGCTCAATAACTCACGGAAGATATTCGGCACCTTAGCTAATAATCAACATCAAACAAGGGATAGTTGGATCGATTGTAGAATTAGATGCATTAGAAGTTGGTGAAGTTCAAGGGCATTGAGAAGGAGATATCGGAGGTGTCAACAGCTATCCGGTAGATTGAAGTTGATATGGCCACTGTAGACTCCAATAACGACAAAACCAGAGGTTAGACTGCCCATATCTGTCGATTGATTTAGAATGAATAATTGAAGACCTCCGAACTCGAGCGATAAATTTGCAGTATCGAGCGAGTTCTAAAGCAGATCGGAATGAAACATATAGAGCTGTTCTCCGAACTGGGTTAAATTAGGAATTAAAATAATTAGCTGGGGTAGCTCAACCTCAAATTGTAGAACGATAACTCCAACTGCTAGAAGTATGTCGGCAGTTTGTGTAGTCAAAATCAATACCTCATGAACTAACTATAGAAACTCAGTGAAGAAGACCAGATTGTACAACAAATGCTCAACCGTAGAAGTAGAAGCAAGATTAAGAACTCGAGATCAAAATTCTAGTTCTCAAAGACCAGTCTCAGCCGTAGCAACCACTCAGCGTACTGATATTATAGTTTTTTACACTCAATCAAAACTCCCTACTCCTACACTCCAAACTCTACCCTATTGCGTCTGCTAATCGCTCGCTCATCTTGGCAGAACTCTTGTCCCAGTCATTATGAGTACTAAGGATTACTACTTTGCGTTTGGGAGCTGGACCTAGGCACCCGTCCGACCTCCTTAAATTCATATCTTCCGGTACTGAATTCCTATATTCGAATGTTTCGTTGAGATTGGCCTACCTATCGAGTCTATCGGTAGTTTAGTTCTACTCGTTCCTCTCAAATATTACCATATCCCCTACCGATTGGTTCAATCGACCATCCAGAGCTGAGTTGACCGAAGTCTTGTCCTTAATCTTGTAGAGTTTTTAGTAGTAAAGAATCTGAGTGTGGAGGGATTGATTCTCCTTTCTTGACTCTGATAAATCCTTAAGTAGTTAATGATTTTTGTGCTCTTCCGCGTACAGTTTCTCCATCATCTTGTGGTATTGCTTTATGTTGGCTTTGAGTGCATAGTTTATCTTATTTGAGTCCATCTTCCTAATAGACTTGAAATTGTTTTCTATATCCATGACTACTCGTTTGTAGTGGGTCACCATATTCCTGAGTTAGGTGTTGGCTGTAGACAATAGTCTCATTTAATTTAGTGAATTTTTGAGCTCTTTCTCCAATCTCTTTACTTCTTCCTGCAGTCCATTTACAAATTTATTTAGGTTTTTATTCGCCTACTCCTTCTAGTCTATTTGGAGGGTGGCCTACTTCAACTCCTCAGTCAGTCTACCCTTCTCCTTCGAATTCTGAAGCACAGACTCCATCAAAGTTACGCATTCTCCTTCTAGACGACTCTTCTACCTTTTAAGCTCACCCACTTATAAATATAACTATCTGTTGTTGACGAAATAGGATGTCAATTTCATTTCCTTCTAGTTGAGCACCTAATCGTAGTTTTTGAGCTGTTCTAGACGCTTCTATGCAGATTCAAGCATAAGTTTGAGGTTATCGCAGATCTTTATCTGCTCATACATCTCATCCGTTAGGCATTTCTTAGTACTACACTCTTCATCTAGCTGTTTAGTCAGCTTATCAAACAAGAGATCTGAGTTTTTAGTAAAAACTTCCAATATTATACTTTTAGAAAGTGGCTTACTTTGACAAGGGCTATAGTATAAACCCAACTAGCCCTCAACATCTTGTACACACCCTCTCATAAACTCTTTGAGCTACCCATAGCTGTGAAACTCCCTCCTCATTAAATCTTAAGTTAATTATTTTATAACCTTTTACCTTAGCGACTGGTTAAATTCATCCACTTCCCTTCTAAACTCTGTTACTATCTCTTCTCTTTGCCTCCTGTTGGTTATACTCTTCTCGCAGATGAACCTTGCCAACTAGCATAGTCGATTAATTTACTCTCCTGTTATTGCTTTCGTAGTATTGCTAAAAAGGTTCTATTTGAACTCTTTGAGTTATCTTTTAGCTGTAATTGATTTGGAAATTCCAATAAATATATCGTTAAGATTGCTCACATTATTGTACTGACTCTTCTATTTGATTACGTCCTGTAGCTCATTGAGGTAGTCCACCACCAGTTGCTTATTCGTGGGGTACTCGGCGTTGGATACAGCTTTTAGAGTTTATTTGCTGATCTTTGTGCCGATCTCCAACCGATTATCCTCCAAACTCCTAATCTGATATACTTCGGCCTAGCATTCTGGCTTCTCCGATACGAAGTAAGTGAATTGCTCAGGGAGAGCATACGTGTCGAGTTTTTTCGCCACTCTGTTATAATTTATCCTCTCGCCGAAGCACACGCATCCACACAAATTTACTATCACCTTCTGCATAAAGGTTTTGTATTTCTCGTCTAGATGGGCACAAGGTTCCAAGTACAGTAAGTATGTGTCTTCGAAAAGCTGAGATATCAGAACTCCTATTTCTGATTCGGAGTTTAGCTTGACTGGCTTGCCGTAGAGACTGTCCAACGCTCTGTGAGAAACTTCTATGAGACCACAGAACTTAGCTGAGCTGTATTGGGAAGGCAACTGTAGTTTGAGTGAATCGTTAAGCTTGTCATAGACTATAAAACTTGTGAAATACATAACGATTAAATTACATTAAATTTAATGGGCAACCTCTTAGCCGAATGTCATATTTTTAAATCAATACCTAAAAGTTCACTAAAATACTAAAAACCTTGTGGTAATCAAGAAATTTGAGCAGAAAAAACCAGTAGCTTATCTCCTTGATGAGTAGTGATCCCTCCTCATAGGTCTATCATAAGCTCTGCACTCCAGTCGGAATCCCAATTACTTTATTAGTGCACAAGCTTGTTAGCCCAAACAATAAAAACATCCAATAATTATTTCAAGTTCCTTACAAGAGCCATAACACCCAGGAGGTATTTAGTGCAACAATTTTCAAACACGTTCAATTTATAAGAGGACAGTGGTAAATTATCGACAATACCTCGGTCTTTAGGAAGACAATGTGTAAAGAAACGTAGACCGACCGTTTCAACAACCTCAATTATGTTGCTTTGAGGTTAAGTGAAGTCAACTTTCGATCATTGGCTAGGAGGTTTGTAATGAAAATTTGGTGTTTTTTGAAATTTAGATGGATATCTGGGATTTTCGTGTAGAAAGTCGAAGATACTGTTAAGAACATACACTAAATAGAGCAGGGAGAATACGAGTGAAAACTGGGAGATAGATGACAGAGCTCACCGGAGATAAAGGACCCATCTTAAGACCCTAAAACTCCGAATTAAAAGCGAATTCTAACAAGCAAGCTCAAGTTTAATTTTGAGAAGATTGGGATCAGCTTTTCCTTAACAAAAAAATAGGAATAATATTGAGTTTAAATAAATCCTTAATTAATCGAGCCAACAACTTCCACAAATTCATTGGCAGACCCTTATCTAATTCTTAGTCAATTTATCTTAAAGCCTATTTTTAACTTCTTCCGAGCAGTCCAACCTCTAAAAATTCCGGTTTCCCTCCCATAGTCTTAACGAATATATTGAGTTCATAAGGAAAATTGATTATTTGAAAATACCTTTGGTTTTCAGATGGCCTTTTCCTAACAGTATCTCCGATAATTTCGGAACTGAATGCCCATTTTTACACTCCGATTTCCGATGAGTTAATAATAATATTTGCCACCATTACATCCATTCCAAACATGAACACTTTAAGTGCAACTTTAACGCAGAGCTCTACCTAGGCCCATGAGTCATGTAACGCTGAGCCACAGAAGGAAATCTCAATATCTTCGATTCCATTCAACCATCTGATCTTCTCTCCCTCCAAAACCGTTCATCAAGTCCTCGAACATTGCCGAAAGGTCTACGATGCTGTCCAGTTCTCCAAAGGACTAACTCCTAAGGTGCTTACTCTGATAGAGGAGAAAGTTAATTCAGGAACAGTACTTTTGAAAGGCCTTAACAACAAAAATAAGTTCAAAAAGACTCTTCTACTGGATCTGGATTAAACTCTTATCCACTGTCGTTTGGAAAATACAGAAAATTTTTCATACAACATCTTTATTGGATCCACAGAGGTTAAATTTAATGTTCGTCCCTACGCTTTCTAATTTTTGATCAACATGTCAAAGATTTATGAGCTGGTTTTGTTCACTGCGGCCGAACAGGAATACGCATAAGCCTTTCTTCACTTCTTAAACGAGCACACTGACCATTCAATTTCTGATTTACTCTGCAGAAATCACTGTATTCGAATTTACAAGAATATCTTCTTCAAGGACCTTAGGATCATCTCCAATCGAAACCTCAAAGACATGATTCTGCTGGACAACTCCCCTCACTGTTTCGGGCTTCAACTGGACAACGGGATTCCAATTCTAAACTTTACTGAGGACAGTAGCGATATGTAACTGATGCACATAGAGTAATTTCTATCGAAAATAAGCCAGTCGGGTGACATCAGGAAGTAAATTAGAGAGCGGTTGAGCCTTACTGACATTCTTAACGTCAAGAAACTGTGAGTACTACAGTCAATCTAACCAAAAATGGGGAATTTGATTTACATAAGAATTGATTTTGTGTAGATCATCTCCAATAGTTTGTTTTTCAGCCTAAGTAACTTGATAATACACTGAACTAACTTTAGAATCCTATGTAACCTAAAATATATATATATGGATCATAGGCTGGTTAGAGCCGGTGTAACCTAAAATATTAAGTTATAGAAATTGATGACATCAACTTATCTAAAATTTGAAAATCTCAACAATAAAGCAAGATTTTCTCTTGGTTTTTGATATCTCATTTAACCCATTGCTTCAGCTCATCATAACCCTAGGTTATTTAACCCACTGAACCTCACCTAATTTTAGATGCTTTTGAAGATTTGTGTTGAAATAAGACAAAAATGCAAATAAGTTAACTGTAGGACTTTGAACGGGTTATTGTAATCTCAGTCATTTAAAACTGTTATTCGTTACAGACAGAAACGCCCTTAAGAATAGCTCTTTGACGACGCAAACATAACGTTTTCGTGTTGTAGAGGTCATAAAAATTAAACAGTTGGCTCTGCAGAGGAAATAAAACAAATGGCTCTGTATATTACTCTTACAGAATAAGTTTCAAATTTAGAGAACAGCGCAGAACATTTTATTTACTCAAGGCAACAACACAGGTGTCTCTTTGAATAGAAAAATTTAAATATTTTTTTTTTGAGCAAGCAATTTTTGATAAATATTTTATTAATAATATTGTCATTTATTTAAAGGGCCTTAATATTTACTTTCGTTGTAAATAATTGGGCTCTGTTATCAATCTAAAAATCTAAAGTTAAGTTCTTATTTGAGTAAATATAATAAAAGATTGCATCGTCTGTAGAAGACCTCACACGACTTACCTTTACTATTTGTTGACAAAGTTATTTCAGGGCAATGTGAATTCGATAGTTGGAGTAGGTTGCAATTCCTAAATCTTGAATTAAATTTATTTTATGGCTGCCCTCAATCAAAACGGACAGCCTACTCTACACCCGACTGTCCTCATGGCTGTTCACCTTCCTACTTCGAATGCACATTAGCAAAAGTCAAACCCTGAGGATATATTTTAACATCAGAAGTAAGAGCGTCTCAAACGTATCCAACGCTAGATCAGAGACTTCAATATTCATTCGTTCGTATCCCAGAAGAAGCGTCAAGTAACTAGCCACTCATACAGACCCAATAAGAATAGAATGATCGCAAAAATTCGTACATGGACAATAAACGGATGTAGGAGTAATTAAAACTGGAGTTAGAGTAGCAGCGTAGGAGGAAACAGAGTATGCAACAGATGCTCTTTAGTGAATACAAGCAGAATTTAACCAAGAAATAGAGATTGCGTACGTAGGAGAAGTAGATTGAGAAAAGGTACGACATGATAACAGAGAAAGGGAGCGAATTATAGGAAATGAACAGAATAAGATAAGTAAAAGCCATGTGATGTAGATGGATAGGATGTTTGAGCCTAGTGTTGGCCATCCTCTCAACATCCCTTAGGAGAGAATTAAAACTTAAGGGTATTAGACTGCTGCTAGGAAAATACTCTCCAGGGAGCTGTACAGTTACATCGATAGACAGGTTAGCAGCCGTCGTAACAGACAGAAGTAGTAAAGCTAAAAATCTCAAAGGGACGAAGCCTAATGTGCATAGTTGAACCGGAAATACCTGCAAAGTGTATAGAAATAACAAAGACTGAGAAGGTAACAGCAGAAACTCCTTCTGAAACAGGCCCTTTAAAAGCAAATTTCATGGAAAAACTAGCGAGGAAGCTGCTTCCCACCAATAGTCCAGTACCGTTCCCACCGTCTCTCTGAATTCACAGTTAAATATTCTTGATTCTCATCACATTATACTCTTTAACTTCTACTCGTAGTCTGTCTCCGATATTACGCTGCGGCTCATCGGGTTATCCAACGCTTCGATGCTAATTTTAAAGTAAAGGTATGACTTATATCCTTTGGCTACTCCCAACACCAGTATCAGCGACGATGAGACGATGTCCACTATCTCCTCCGCTTGTATTGCCTTTGACTAATTGGTTGAGAGCTGCACTATTGTGGCACCTAGGACGAGGGCGTATCCCACAGGGGTTAGATATCTCAGTACGTTGAAGGTGAGCTTTTGGTAGAGGTAGAGTGCTCTCCACTCGATAACAACTAGCACAATATTGATTATGTCCTGCGTTAGCAACTAGATTTTACAGCTACGAGACAGACAATAGTGACTGTTCTGGGTACATCGGGATGGTCTCCCAGTTGGGCTATGAGCACTGCATCTAGCACTAATATCACGACTGAGAACAGAAAGATAATAGCCGCAAGTCTGAGCGTTTGGTTGCGGTAGAGCACCATCTTATTATCGAGTTCCTCGTAGTGGTCAGGCATAACTACTCATTACAAAATAAACTAACCAGAGAAGTAAAAGAATCATGGTAAGCGTCTGTTTCGACTAAGAGATATTTTCGTCTCTCTGCTTATGGATTTGTTCATTGAGGTTTTGTGGTGCAGACTGCTCGAACGAGACGCTGTCTACTCTTTCGAGGTGCTTGACTGGCTGAACAGAGTAAGGGATGAGTTAGGACTGAAGTTCTCTCCGTAGATATTTTTTATTTCGTCAAAGTTTAGGCGACTGTGGGGGTCTTCTTTGAGGCAACTCCTTATCATTCTGAGCAGGCGGTCGCTATACTTACCCTCTTTACTCTGGATAGCCTTGTTTATCATCCCTAAATCCACCTGTATGTGCCCGTAGAATTGTTTAAAGGGAGATATCATGGTTAGACACTGTAGCATCACCATTCCGAATGAAAATATGTTGCATTTCTCGAAGTCTAGCTTGACGTTGCGTTATCTACGTCTAATCGGTAGGGGTACCTGATTGCGATGTACTTCAATTCCTCAGGGGAGTAGTAACTAGGTGTAAGAGTAAGGCAACGACCTTAGAAGAACTTGAGATAGTTGAGATGACTATTTTTTGATGTGATATGTGACCAGAATAGTTTTACTTTGCCTTCTGGTGTTAGCACTAACTTTTCGGGACTGAATTAGTAGTAAATGCCACTCTCATGCAGGCTCGCATAACCATGACAGCATATTTTGGCTAGATACCATAGTTCTTCCTCTGAGAACTGGAAGCCCTTTGCCTCCCTCCTTAAAATCAGGTCATTAAGAAAGAAATTGTAGTATTCCCAGTACGATACAAGGTTTTCTGATAGCAGATGCTTACACTCACATTATTTCTCCTTGCTTATGTAGTATAGCACAAGTAAGTTTGGGTAGGCAGTCCCTTCACCATCGCAATACTTTTCAAATAGCGCTTACTCGCTAGTGTTCAGACGAGCTTTAGCGATGAAGCTGACTGGCATGTGCTTGCTGGTGTATACATCGACACAGGAGTAGTTATGGTCGTTAACAGTGGAGTAGTACTCCAAATCCTGGATTAAGATGGGTCTGGACTTATTTCCCATACTTGCTATTATACATGAGTAATATCATATCATCATAAACTAGCTGTTGGTGGTGCCAGTGATAACAGATTCCTGAATGGAGACTAGTTCTGAATTTTGAATGGGCCGTCTTTGCCATAACTCAATCTCTGTAGGAACTTGCTGTTTTTTACAGAGTCAAGATAGGCTGAGAGCTAGTTCTTGGATTAAGATTAGGGTTAGGCTAATAGTATCTTGCTTACACGGTAATCGGGGTCACAGGGAAAAACGAAAGTGCCGAGCTTAGGGTTTAAGTCCATCAGGATAGGAGCTACATCAACTATCGTACTGACTTGCTTTATCAATGACTATTGGGTTGTAAAGCGTTTAAGTATGCCTAGAATGATGACTTGAGGAGGAATGAGGATTATTTTGCCTTATTTGGAAAGATTAAGGAAATTTTAGGCTGTGTTCCACTGATATCCTACACTCTATGCATCAGGAAGAAGGACTTATAAGTTGCTAAGGAACGAAAGATCCTTTTTGGAAGAGTAACCAGCATAATTTATGTATTTTGTCTTGGCTCCAGCAATGTAAAAGCAACAGTCATATCGTTTTCCCTTCATTTGGATAGTGAGCAGTCGTATAATAGGCAGTATCCGATCGAGTTTATTCTTAGGCCAGCATTTCTCAATGATTTTTGCATGGGATTATCCCTCTAACGACAGTGGATCAGTCTATTACGGCATGACTAGCAGGCCAGTCTCCTCTAGAGTCTATCTGATTGCTGTGATTTTGCCATAAGTTAAGAAATCTTTGGAAATGTTTCGATCAGCTGGTTCGACCACCCCTCCTGGGAATACAGCTGCACTTGAAAAGCTCATGTTTGCTCTGCGAGTCATCATCAGAAACTCAACCCTGCCATTGTGTTGGCGAAGCACAACTAAGCTAGATGACTTTCTAAGAGGCAAAAGTACAGACTACATAATAAGAAATAGTTCACATAGTTATAAATCAAGTTGAGAGTCCAATTTACTTGAGAAATCGAGAGCAGAAACTGCCTCGTTCCATCCGCAGGAACACTGGCTCCAGTATTTGGTGGCGTATAACCACTTCAATCTGCTTGACAATCTTCCTGAACTCTATGGAGCATTCCTCTAGCTTGAAGGTTAGTTTAGTGTCGGCTCCAACCAACCAAATTTAGTCCTCTTGGATCGAACACTCAGCCTTTGAAGGTTGCTCATTTAGTACCATCTCCACCTGAGTAGATATCCTTTGGTGTTGTTTCATAAACTCAACCAAACTATCGAAGGTGGCAGGGTTATTGGCTTAATCAGTAAGTTTGTTTCTCAGTTCCTCGGGAATAATCAGATTTGTGGAGAGACTTTAGCGTTGTTTTTATCGATCAGTATTACCAGTCATGATATGTTTGAAGAGGTTGAGGAATTATGTGTTAAAGTACTAAGTATTATTTGTAGATTTTTTAAGGAACTTAATTCTCTTGTCTCTGTCCTTCGCTATATTGGAGAGAGTAAGATCAACCATAATGCCTTTTCTCAATAACCGAGTCGATAAAACGAATATAAGACAGGCCATGTTGAGCCTTTAGGATTATTTGGGAATTTTGAGAGGCACAAAACTCTCATACTGGATATAAAGGTAAATAACTTAGCGTTTGCTCTATTTTGCTGTGAGCTTGGGAATAGCAACAGACGGTTTCTATTTCCTTTTGTCTTTGCCGATAAATGAGAGGATACTGGTTGTTTTTGCCTCTTTCTTCCCTTACACCTAAGTTAATTACGTTGTGTCCGCAATCATTTAGCATTCCAGCCAGGCAGTGTAATATCTGATGGTGCGGCATAGGAGGGCTGGCTCAAAGGAATTTGTGAGTACCATGTCCATTTCTCTAGCCACAGCTTGTCTGACATTAGTCTAGCGATCAATTTAGATCCTTCGGAGAACGTAGTAGTTTTCATCCAGGAGATTGATAGCTTCGATGAGGCTGGAGCGCGGATGCTGAGGAGTCACTTTAAGCTGTTTGAATAGTGTTCGAAATATCTGAGTTAACCAACGAGCGAAATACCTTAGACTCACCCGCCAGCTCCTTCACGCTCATTCGGATTATAACACTTTATCAATTTATAAGTATGAGTTCTGATTAAGAATTTCTAGAGCACTCAGCTCAACCCTAAAATCCTAACTACAATAACCCCACCGCCTGGGGTAAAAACCATGACAACTACTACAAAGACTCTTAAAGCTAATATTCAGACGTTGAAGACTAACAGAAGGAAGCCCGATAAATTGATAGAAAACATCTGGAAGGGCTAGCAGATGACGACTTTATGGTGCCTACTAATATGGCTGACCAGCGTATTGACGTAGATGAGCAGGAGGTTGACCACAATGAGGAGATTGCTGCCTTAAAAATCTAAATGAAGAAAGTGTTGAAGCACCGATAAAGGATTAGTCAACTGTAAGGTCTCGATGCGGTGGACAAACTATTTCAAAAGGGCAGGATCAACTTTATAGAGGGGAATACATCGATTGCTGATGCCTATTTAATGTGTTTGGTCATGCTCATCGAGATGTACAAGGCCAATACACTCCAAATTGGTCAGCATGTGATCATGAGCCGATTGTCAGAGTTACGTGGATTATATATGAAGTCCAAAAAGCAGTTTATAAAGCTCCAGCCAAAGATAAACGAGATGTTAGCCTAATAAATTTAGAATGGGAAGTTGAACGAGGCCGAAGAGCTCGCCTACGAATAGTACGAATAGCAACAGAATAGCAAAAAACGAAAATCTAGTAAAAAGAAGAAGGAAGACACTGACTAAACGATGGCAATATAGAAATATCTGTAAGTTGAGCAATAACCAACCCAACGCCGAAGCATACCCTAACAAATAAGTGAGTAGATGTAGGAGTAGAGGTTCGAGATGGAAAATTTCAATGAGGTGGACGACGATGCTATTTAATAAGGGATGAAAAAATATATGTAGGAGTAGAAGAAGCAGAAGACCATCAGAAAGCAGATAAAAAAGGAGAATAGGCAGAAATATGTAGATAGTTTGCCCAAGGCAGCGTTCGAAACTATAAAATAGCATCAGGCTAGAGCCATTAACTCAGTAATCTTAAGAAACAGGGGTCTAACAAGAAGAAGAACAGGGCAGGCTAAGACCAGCAAGCAGAAACTACGTCAGAAGTACGACAAAGCCCTCATAAAGAACAAAAGCAAAGGCAAGGGCATACGAGAAAATCCTGGCAGAGCATACTAAGGGTAGGCAAACATAAAGATTGGTAAAGTGGTCAGCAGTCGGCTGGTGCAGTGAAGTGTGTAGCAATGTTATTTGTAGGATTAATTTTGGATGATTTCACAATAAAATGAATAACTACATACAGATAATCAGCAAACACACCAGAATACCCCATCGTTAGCCTCGGCACTTGAGTGAGTCTAACATTAGAGACTAATCAACGGATAAGAGTGCAACACTACCCAAAATGCCACCATCAAGATAGGTTCAGTCTTCTTTTATCGCATAATCCGAAAGAAGGGTGGCCAGTTCTGAGTAAGCACTCGCAAGAGATGCCAAGGCACACATAAAATTGGATGGTCAGTTTGGAGACTACAGAATGAACATATTCAGGGTGAAAGATAAAAATAAATGGATGAAGGATGTACCAACTCTATTCACAAATGAGTTCAGAGCTAAACTTATTGATTGCTTTCCTCGGGGTACACTAAATTAACGATCTCTAAGCGAGTTTATCTAAAGGGAGAAGCTTCGAAAGATTTAGCCTAAACCAATCGAATTAATAAAACCACCCCAAGCACCTAATGCATCCCAGTTAATGGAAATATAGGATAATATGAATGGATATCTAAGTGTTAAGTATTACCCAGAGTTGCAAACTACGAGATTAACCCACTATTAACCAGCAGTCACTACAAGTCAGGTATTCCCGGAAACTCCTCAACCTATCGTCAAGAAACAACCGCCGAAGCATAAACAGAAAGGGTACATGTTTCCGGGGTTAGCAAGATTGCAAGGGAAGAAACTTTGAGTATTGACTTACTGCTATTATTTCATATTATGTGTATTTCATTTAAATTCGTTACTTGTTTCGACTCAACTATGCAGTTTTTATGTAGCATTTAGCGAAATATTCTACTTTACTATTCTATTCAACTATTTTACCAATTTTGCATACAGAGCCAATATCGATAAGTAAAGTCGTTAGATGATTTCTAAGCCAGATCTCAGCCAATTTACCACCACTTCTTGGAATAATAGCATACACATTTTATACAAAACATTTCGAGTATTTAACAAATAACTTCCCCACTTTCTCAACCTTCAATTATGCTGTATCTATGCCCTTTTTTAGAATTTCCCTTCTATCCCAATAATTATTCTTGAAACTAACTGAAATTTACTCATATCTGAATTCCCAACTGAAAATTCGAATCGTAACTTCAAACTAAAACTATTGGAGGTTTGGGTACATCCCAATCCATACCAATTCACAGCCAATATTAGGTTTCCGAGCTCAGCTTCTCAGATATCATTATTTTTTCGGATCTGCCGTAATAACAACCACTTGGATACCCCCCACGTGTTCATGAACCTATGATTATGCTACCAGTTGAAGAGCTTCAATTAATTTGTGTGTCCTGCTACATACAGTTATATCCCCAATTAAAGCGTGCTCATATCTCCAGAGCATCATATAAATTTTGAAATATCCAATGAATCTTTTGGTCAAACTGTTCGCCCTACTGGCAGTTATTGCTATGCTCTTCATCCAAGTCGAAGCAAAGGGTAAAGCTGTGAAGAAGGCTCCCGCCAAGAAGGCCCCACCTAAAAAGGGAAAGGGCAAAAAGAAAGAAGAAGAGGAAGAGGAAGAAGATGAGGACGAAGATGAAGATGAAGATGATGACGATGAGGATGACGACGATGAGGACGACGATGATGAGGATGACGACGACGAGGACGATGACGACGACGATGAAGACGATGATGATGAAGATGATGAAGATGATGATGATGATGACGAGGACGATGACGACGACGATGAAGACGATGATGACGATGATGAGGACGACGAGGACGATGAAGACGATGATGACGAAGATGATGATGATGAGGACGACGATGATGAGGACGACGAGGATGAAGAATAGGAGGAGCCACCCAAAAAGGGTAGAGGAAAGGCCAAGGCAGCTCCCAAGAAGACAGTTAAAAAGACAGTCAAGAAAACTGCCAAGAAAACTGTGAAGAAGACTGCTAAGAAGCCAGTCAAGAAGGGCAAGAAATGATACCCGTTTATAGATAACCTTCAATATCAAAACTATCGAAATGAAGATTCTTGTTATGAAAAACGACAGTAGGTATTCTTGGTTGTTAATTTTATTTTCCGACTAGCACAATTAAAAGTTATGCTTCAAGGCTTATTCAAGCTAAATCAACTTTCGGTAGGGATATGACGGAAGAAGGTTTGTTAGAATCAAATAAGGATGAAAATGTTGCTGAAAAATTGGCCTTAATTATTGACATAAAAATTTGAGGTTCCTACAGCCAAAATTATTAAAATGTGGGCAAGTGTCTGTCTTCATCTACAAAGTCCAACTAATAAAGAGATTTTACAAATAAATAACCAATAGGATTGAAGATTGATTTGTTTGCTGTCTGCGTATAATTTGAAACAAAATCAGGAAAGTACTTTCGAATAAGAGAACATAATCATAAGTTATATTTATGAGTTAAGTAATAATCCTAGGAATAGGATAGGCTGGAAACAGAATCTCTAACAAAATGTGGGAGTTGTTTTGCCTTTAGCACTAATACAACCCATAAAAGCCCGTTTAACATAATGCCTCTCTGCATAACAATCCTTTCTTCGAAGAGCTTTCTTGTGGAAGATACTCACCCAGATCATTCTTCGTAGATTTAGACCCTTCCATGATAGATGAAGTCAAAAAGGGTCCAAATAGACATCTTTATAATCCTTCGCAGATGATGAGTGGGAAAGAAGACACAGCAAATAACTACATCAGAGGTGAATACACAATTGGAAAGCAAATATCTGACCAATCGCAGGATATACTCAGAAAAATGGTAGAGAAGTGCGAGTGTTTTCAAGGGTTTGTTTGGGCACATTCGATTGGAGGAGGAACTGGCTCAGGGTTTGGGTCTCTGCTGGCAGAAAGACTAAATACAAGCTACCCGAAGAAGTTGAAGGTAGGAGTGACTGTTTACCCTTAAGGGAGCACATTATCTTCGATTGTCGAACCTTATAACGCGGTATTGTCGACACAATTTATGATAGAGCATACTGACCTCAATATTTTGGTGCAAAATAACAACCTTACACAGAAAATGGAAAGATAATTGGACATCTAAAAGCCTTCACTATCTGACACCAATAAACAAATCGCTAAAATTATGGCGGCTGTCACTTCTGGAATGAGGTTTCAGGGGACTTTCAATGCAAGGCTGATGGACCTGGTGGTAAGTATGCAAACTTACCCACGAATGCATAACGCAATGGTCGCTTATGTTTAGACATCCACTTTGAGAGCTAACCGTACAAGCATATAATAACGAACGAATCTAGCCTTTAGTAGAAGATACTCTCCTTTTCCTTAGTAGGGTGTTCATATGACGACCTCTCTTTTGTACAGAGGAAATACAAACCATGCAGAAGTAGTCAGTTCAATAAACCAAATCAAATAGAACAGATCGATTCTTTTCGCTGACTGGGTTCCAACTGGCTTTCGTGTGGGCATTAATGGTGGTGTGTCAAAGAACTTTTAGGGAGAACCTATTAGTTCAACCTGCGCTCTCTTCAATAATTCGGCTGCTAGGCACCACTACTAAATTCTGTCTTCGAAGTTCGACAAGATGTACGCTAATAGATGCTTTGTACACTGGTATGTAGGAGAGGGACTAGACTAAGGGTTTTTTAGTGAGTCTCGAGAGAACTTTGCAGCATTCGAGAAAGACCATGAGTTTATATAGCCTGTACCCTATGAAGAGTAGGAAGGATAAAGTGGTGTGGAGTGAGGAGTAGATTCTGATGTATTCTATATATCAAATAGTATGTTCACAGTCATAATGAATAAATGGAGGAGTAAAAATAATCGAAAGCTGTGAAGAAATCACCGAATCTTTTCAGCATCCAGCACCTGTAAACCCTTAGAAATGAATCAGGGCTGACCTTCCCCTACCATCCCCTCATAACAACAATTGACATCCAAAAGTCACTGTATTTGGCAACGAAACAACGTGACACTATCGGGATCTTTATCTTCAACAGCAAATAGCTGTAACGTACCTACACTCTCAATCTCGACAGTATGCCTCAGAGTTCTATAAGTGCTCTTCAGTTCATCCCCACTTAATTACTGTAAACTACAATAAAAAATGACGCCCCTCCCATTCTCTACCTATTGGTGGGGCACATAGGAGGCTATTTATTTATTCTTCGCTGTTTGGGAAAGTAGGTGAAGGTTGTTTACCGATTTAACAGAGTAATAGAGCCTGAAGGCGGATTGTTATCTAAAACTCTTTCTTACTTCTCCTCTTCAAGCGCCAACTAGTACAAGATTTGGCAGCGAGTTGCCGTAGTGAAGATAGCTCATGTAAAACACAGACTAGCATATCTTTTGCGTAATAATCTGTTAGTAGTAATGAATTCTATGGTTGTGCCTGTAGACCAACTGCAGAAGAAATACTAACTGATAACTAACAGTGAGAGTAAACTTAAGGAGAATGTGATGGAAACAATATCCAACTGCACATATTTTGTAGCCAAAACTTACAAAATGGTGAGGAATAGTTAGGGGTTTATATTGGCGTTCAATTCTACAGTGTCTTGTATGGTGCTTACTCAGGAGAGAGTGATAGTAGGGAATTTCCTGGGAGAGATCTTCCTGTTTGATGTGGCAACAACAGTCTGTGTGCACAAATTGGCTACTTAGTCGGCGATTAGGTCCATCTCACTAAATTTAGGGCATATGTTCGTGTGTATGCAGAATGATACTGCTCAAATCATCAACCTTCTCAACTAGTCATTCATAAATATATCAGGACATAAATCTTTCACAAGTCAAGCGGCTACTATCGACGATAAGCATGTTCTTATCGCTAGTTTCGATGGGACACTTAGCCTAACAGTGCTTCCCAATATCAATGAATGGTAGAAGCTTGTAAAGAGAAATGGTGTGCTGATATCCTCTTAGAATCCGAGGTCAGTTGAGTTATTGGAGAAGTTTGAGGTGGGCAGGAGGGAGACTGGAGTGGGCAACATGATATTGCACAAGAATATGGTGCTGTTGTCTATGCTAGACAACGCCATAAAGTTGTACAGACTGAGTAAAATCTAATATCCCTAAATTAGTATGGCTGGGAGTGAATCGCTGTAAATGAAAAAGTAGTCAGAGAGTAACGGTACTAAATAACCAACCAATTCTAAAGACTTATTATGATATGTGTATATTTGTCTGGGTATAGATAAATAATTGTGAGTAACAATCTAAGCAGCCATTTATTATCAATTATGAAGCCCCATCGGTCATTCAGTTTCTCATTTTAGAATAACAGACTCACAAAAAAGGTATTCTCTCTCAACGAAACCATTCTGAGTAGACCGTTGAGCAAAGTGAACCCACTTCCAACCAAACCTCTAGCCTCTTACCGAAAACTGTCTCATAATAATTTGAGGAAAACATTCCGGAGTAGGTTTTAGCCAGTGACTGAATAGTCTACACCTCGTTCATGCTCCCACCCAATAACATCAGCAAGGTCAGTGAGTTTTCAATCAATTACCCAACCGCTGTTTAGACCTAAGTTTACGCTATTGAAACTTAACAAACCTACCTCCACTAAAGCCGATAAATCCATAAGGAAACTGGACACCAGCATTAAGCAGTGGTCTAAAATAAACCTTAAGCTCTAACGACTATTCCCAGCCAAAATGGTTTAGAAGTAGAAGCCTAGACAAATAAAACAGTAGATAGTAATAACCCAGTCTAAGGTGAAAGAGTTGGCTGCAGGGCTTATCAAGTGTTTGGAGCATTTCTGGAATATCTATGTATTGCCTTAGCAGTTGACCAACCATTTGAAGAGTATTTAAGGGTTCAATACACTAGTCAAAGGAGTGCTAGTGAACTCTAAAAGTGGATTCATAGAGCGAATAGATAACCCAAACAGAATTTACAGTTGTTTTTAGATATTCAAACCTGAGAGTTAGCGTGTGGGTGATTTCATAAATAAGGACATACATTTACACTCAGCTCTCGATTACTTTGTGATAAAAATGGAGCAGAAAGTAGACAACTGCCATCAGGACTTCTCAGATCGCCTCAAAAAGCGGATTGGCAACCAGATGAAGTCCCTATAGTTCAAAATGAAGAATTTAGTAACCAAAAATAGCATAGAACACACCTCCACTATGAAGTTCCTGGCTTCAAAGAGAACATTCCTTAGGAATTATCCTAAGTAGTAAACTGTAAAATAGTTATAAAAACTAGGCATCAGGGTCAGTGCCAAATAGCAGATGAGAGACCGTATTCTATCCTCCAGAGAGTAGGCTGCAGCCTCAGTGTTGTAAAACCTTATATAAAGCTCTCACACCATGCCGTTCCTAGTCGGCCAACGCAACTAGTTCTTCGGGCCTAGAATATTCCATAACTGAGTATAATAAATGTAATATTATTCCTAATATTCACATACCTATCCATATATGATTTTCATTTCTTCTTTAACTTTGCAGCCCTCTCCTTCAGCGATTTGATCGTATTCGATAGCTTCTGCTTGTTGGTTTAGAAGTTTGCAGCTAATTATTGACTCATTTTGAGGCTACTTGCCACCTATTCGGAGATATCGTGGTGGAGGGCGGTTATGCTTTGGAAATTGGAGACTGTCTACGCTATCTCACAGTGCACGCCTTCCGAACGTTCGATTCTCTCGACCAACTGGGGGAACTAGTCGATAGTACTCTCCAACTTCTGGTATCTGTTGAATAAATTAGTTATGCTCTCACTTTTGGGTGCTGTCTTGCTCCTGTTCATCTTCTCCTAAGAAACTACCTGCTACCCTACCAAAATGCTGACCAACTGCTCGAGTTTTAAGATTTTAGGGTATTCAATTTCTTCCAGCCTCTTAATTCTCCCCTCTAAGGAGTTACTGACTGGCAGGGTGAGTTTGTATTCAGTTGGCTTTATTTATGATGCAGCAGGAGACAATGCTTTTTTAAACTATTTGATGTTTACCTTAGCGCCTTCATATATCTATAACTCTGCTAACTCCACCAGCAATGCTTTCGTTGTTTTTACGTCCTATGGGTCGGCCTTAGGGTCCCTCTGTAGTGACTTTTCAATATTTCTCAATTATTCTTTGAGAACTCGCAATCTATTATCCTCCGTGTTCAATTTGGGTGGAAGGGAGAACTTCTGTATGGCCTCTCCAGTTGATATGACTTCAGTGCAGATGTTTGGGTTAGGCTATTCAGGCTTCTTCTTTGTCTCAGCTATGATCTCGCGATCTACTATTTAAACTTCGTAATAGTCGCCTCTTCGAATGATTTACTGCATATCGATTAAATCTATTATTTATAGGGTTATTACAAATCCGTATTCGAACTCGACAATCAATGGGCTGGAGCTTCCTCTTTCTGGGGGCTCAACTTTATCATATCGTCTATCCTGAGAATGGTAATGGCTGCTTCAGTGGCAAATCGAATGGACTTGATCTTCGATACCATAGGCTCAATAACTCCCGATTTCATGTTGTTTCTGGGTTTCCCACCGACAAGATCTAATCCGCAATACTTGAGCTCAGTCTTCTTCTCATCCTTTTAGTTGCTCTCATCCTGGGAGGCTGCGTGCAGTACTCTCAGCTTTGAAACAAGGGCAGTAGCATCTTGAGCAGCATTGGTGGCTAGGGTCTTAGGAATTACATTGAGTGCCTCACTGAATTCGTAAATAGCGATCTGCTCTTTGCTGCCAAAAGATGAGGCGAACTTCTCTAAGTGAATACTGAGGGCAACCTCTACTGCTCCTCCTCCAGCAACTACCTTTCCTGATTCAAGAGTTCTCTTGCACACACATATGGAATCATGGATAGATCTAAATAAACCTAGTATTTACCTCTCGACTTCATCAATCATATACTCATTGGCTCCTCTCAACACAATCGAGCAAACGTTTGTCTTCTTGCAGCCCTTAAAGAAGATGAAATCGTTGTCGCCTACTGCTTATTCATACACTTCCTCGCATTCTCCGAGGTATTCGGGTAAGAACTCTTCTTCTCCTTCTTTATCCACATTTGTAGTGGCCATAGTCGAAATAACGGTTGCTCCTGTAAGCTTGGCGATCCTATGAAGATCTCCTTTCTCCACTCTTCTGATACCTAGTGCCCCTGCTTCCAACAAATACTTATTAGCGAGATCATCTAGTCCCATCTTTGTCAAAACAACGTTCGCTCCAGCATCAATGATCTTCTTTACTCTAGCCTTGAGAACATCGCACTCGTTTTGTCTGATTTTCTCTAGGTTTTTAGGATCTTCAACCAGTACTTGAATACCCATCTGTAGTCTAAACTTATTTAAGTTGAATTCCAGACAGGCGACTTTAGCCTTCGTAATTCTTGATGGCATTTGTTGATGGGCTTTCATGTTTTGGAGGGCATAACCTTGGATGAGTTGGCTTTCTGTTGAACTCTGTCCATGAGCCTTTAGAATGTTGATTGATTTGATGGGGTACTTCACTCCCAGTGGAGTTTCGACCTTAACAAGGTTAATGGCATCAACAACGAGCTTAGCGAAGAACTTAGTATCAGCACTAATTAGTTTGCTTGACATTGAAGTTTTAGCACAGTTAATGAGAGCATCCTCCCCAAGCTTTTACACTACATCACTATAGAACTACCTGAAAGTGCGAGTTTGTCCTCAATATGTCGGCACGCCTCTTTGGCAGCCATTTTGTATCCTTGAATGATGTTGGTGGGGTGAACCTTCATCTTAATTAGTTCGTTCGCACGCTTCAACAGCTCGGCCGCAAGAATAACAACTGAAGTTGTACCGTCTCCAACCTCGGAGTCTTGAAGTTGAGACAGTTGGACCAAAAGTTTGGCGGCAGGATGCTCAACTTCGAGTCTTTTGAGGATGGTAGCGCCTAAATGAGCCAAAGAGTACCGTCGTTGGTGATGAGCACTTATCCGATATCATCTACGATCATTTTGTCGAGTCCTTGAGGGCCAAGAGAACTCTTGACGATGTTAGCAACAGCAGAAGCTGCGGTGACTGAATTAGAGTATGAAGTACCGTTATTGGATCGGACGTCTTGTCCTTGGTCACGCTATCCTTCAATTCCAACGTTCATCGACATGGCTACAGCTTTCAAATATTTTCAAATTTATTACAATCTAATGTTAATTCATAAGTTAATAAAAATAATTTTGAAAAATTGTAACCGTACTCTAAATGATGTTGCCCCCCAGAAACTTTGGCTTTCCAAGATTCTTAAGTTTTCTCTCAGAAGCATAGCTGAAGGTTCAGAGGTTGGTTTGCAGAACCTGAGTAATAATAATCTTCTAAAACATCGAGCTATGAAAACTAGCGAGCTTATAAATATAACCTAAAATTTCTGGATTAATACCCTCACTTGCCAGCATATTCAAGACCAGCATTTCATAATTAAATCAATTTTTTTGAAGCAATATCGATCGAAAGAAGGAACATTTTCGCAATTAACTGCTCTGAGTCAGAAAAAGTGAGGATGAGCCTCAAACATAGGTGGGAGTAATTTAGAGTACGATCAGTTTTGGACAGGAACAATAATATTTTATTTATCGTTTATAACTCTTGATTCTATTATGAACTGGAACTAACAGGCAGAGAGCGGAGCTCATTAAAGCTAGACACTGGATATTGTCTTAGAGAAGATACAAAAGAACTTTAAAAGGCTCAAGCTACCGAAGGTCAATGGGGCTAAACCAAAACGAAGAGATTCCATCTAACTGTTTTTGGAAGCCTAAAACTTTGCAAAGGCTCCATGAACTTGATTTTCCATTTGAGACACGCTAGTTATTAATCATTATCCAACAGATCTTCCATTCTGAGTTTGTTTTTTCAATCGAAATTAATGGAAGGGAGGCTTTCTCCTATCCCAAATATTTATACGTGACTTTATGGCCGTATCTGGGGGAGCTTTAAAGAGTGCCGTCTGTTTCTGAGGCATTCTTGAACTAAAACCATTAATTATGATTTTCTACCACTGTTCAATAAGAGTTGTGCTCATATTTATGCCCCTTAACTCTGATGACCTCGTAAGATTGGGTTGGAGAACTCCTTCCGTCTTAATAAATTGTGGATAAAATTCCAATAAGCACAAATAGACACCAACACCAGAGCATAATTTGCATTTAAACCACCCGAATTATTCTAAAATTTAAATTCTATAGGTTACGACTTTAATTCGGCTGTTTAGTCCTTAACTGTCTCAAATCTCAATGATACCAAGGGGCATTAGTTTTAAGTGACCTAAATAAACTGTATTTGAGTTAGTTTTTTCATGTTCTCAGGCTCCCTTTAATTTCTCTACGATTGCAGGTGAGAACCCCCTTAGAGGGCTTATTTGAAGACCTTGATCATGATATTCCATTCAAAAAAAGAGTTTATGTAGTGATGGACTGCCTTAAGATATAGATGGCAGCGATTTACAATATATTGTAAGAATGTTAGGGAGGTCAGTGCAGTGGGTCAGCAGTCATAGGTTGAGGTGTCATTATGGAGAAATCTAGAGCATTAATTTTGGGTCGTTAGTTTTATGAATAGTGAACCCCTATAATGAGCAATTGCAAATGGGTTCTATTATGTTTTACTTATCAAAATAACTAATTTTGTTTCTAAATTCTCCAATTGACCTATGTCAATTTATTTTTGTCTGGAGCCATTTTCTAATTTCTTCATAATGATCATCTTTATATTGAGAAACATATTAATTTAATGATCAGAATAAATAAGCATAGAACCCAAGGCTCTTATGTGGCTGTTCGGGAGGATCTCCTTAAACAGTATAGCCAATTTGTAGCTGACGAATAGTCTTCTATTTACTACCCTAACATCGTCAGGTTTAGACAATGGTACTCCCAACTATCCTATGACAACTGTAGGAAAAAGTGTCACCTTCATTCTATCTCATAAGCATATCGATTAGGTGAGCACCACCCAACACGCATAATGACGGACCCGACGAGTGCCATGGAGAGTGAGTAGCTATTTATAACTGAGACGATGTAGAGTAAGTTCGAAAAGTGCCAGATATTAGATAGCAGTCAGGATCTACCACCATCAAGACAAGACTGGATAAGTCTTTAGTAGCAGATGAGTGATGCCCTTGTGTGTGAGTTGCGAGAGTTGCAGAAGAGTAGGGCAAAGTTGAATAAAAACATAAACGAACACAGAATTTCCATTTAGAAACTCAACAAAGAAGAGGATAAATTTATGAAGTAGTTGAGCATATTAGCTGTCCGCTAGCAGGTAAAAGCATTTATATTCAGAATTTCGTCCAAGGACATCTACGGCAGGTCAATTG
>JAOXNN020090892.1:16255-31924 GCA_028571205.2 Hydropsyche betteni | reverse complement strand
AGTCAATGTAAATCCTATAAAAATTAAGAATACTTTATAACTCTGAAAACATAGATCCAACTAACCATATTTTTAAAAGTTGTTCTGCAAACTTCATAAAGGTCATTGATTATTTATAAGATACGATTGGACTAAGGTGATGTCAACCTTATGTTTAAAGCACAATCACTTATTGTATTTGACTTAGATGATTGATCCGTTTTCCAGTTCAGGAATATCTGATAGGGACAGTATCTCAATCATCGGTTTCTACTTGAAGTACAGCTTCTAATTTAATGTCCCCTTACGAAGTCATTTCGATTGCATTCAAGTTGCTCGCTTACGCATTGCTTTACCCATTCCACATCCTGCCCCATGAAAAATGACTCTGTACTCTTTCTGCCATCAGGCAGGTTTATTTTAAGCTATCTAAGACTGCCTTTACTGTTATTTTGCTGCCTCCGTACAGCTCGTTCTCTTACTTTGAATTGCTTTTCTGACACTCCTTCTCCTTTAACTTTAAATTGAACATTTGTATTACAAACTCTTCATATTTCTCACGTTTAACTATCCAATACAAAATTTCTGTTTAAATCGTTACTATTGCTTAGATTCTACAATACAACTTGCATAAATGACTTCGCAATAATAAACCCCAAATCAGAATCACTAACATCAACAGCATTTTTTCTTCTGTTGGGCTGATTATTTGTTGCTGGGTTTGTTTAAATTAAAGCTAGGGGACCTTTCTACAACATCATCTCCCATTCCAGAAGGCATAAAACCTGATGCTAAAGCTGGCCGAACAAGATTTCTGAAGCTGCCTGAAGCTTGATACTTCTTGTACATTATCCTGGCAGCCTTTTAAAATAGCTAAGTTAACAAACACTGTACTTATTTTATATTTTCCCCAGTTTTGGCACTCACTTCAATAAAATATGCTCCTCCTATCTCCCTGAGAAACTACATAGCTTTTTCTTTAGGAACTTGCCTCATCTCCTCCAAATCTAACTTACTTCCAACCAAAAATAAAAAGGACTCCTCATGAGCGTTCTCTCGTACTTATCTCACCCAAGATTTTAAGGCGTTGAAGCTTTCAATCCTACATTACCTCTTTATTACTTGTCAATTGAATATACGAGAAATGCTGCAGCAATCCCTTTGTAGAAAGATCGTACAATGGCTTTGAAGGTCTCCTGTCCTGCCTACATCAGATTGAGTATACCGTATCCCATACTTGCAGCATGACGGATGTTTTTTAGTTGATTTATACAGTCTTGGAGTTGAACTAAACCCCAACAGTGACATTGTACTCTGAGTTAAACTAGCCCTTGATGTATTTAACCAGCATTGAACTCTTCCCGACATCTGCGTATAATTGTGTTTGTACACGTCTGTCCTATTACTATGATCTTGAAAACAATATCGTTGTCGTCCATATCACTCAGCCTTTTATAAAATTAATGTCTATATATAGTGGATTTTCGTCACGTCAGACTGAGGAAGTATACAATGGGTTACTATTTAAAATGCTCTCTCTGCTACAAAATCAACTTATCTACTACATAGACGTCAGTCAACGATCCGAATAGTTGGAGTACTTTAATCGATGCTTCCTACGTATCTATAAAAGGATGTCCAAACTATAACAGAATAAATATCTTCCCCCTAAATTTACAGATGCAGTGTAGTAGCTCTATTCGAAGTTGGATACTGGTCTGCGCAAAGTTAAGCCCCTGGAGCTCGCATCGAAAAATATCTAATTGAATTCTTAGAAGCATCAGCTGCACTACCACAACCCAGAATAGAGTATGCACAGCTCTAGATTGAAGGAACAGCCAAAACAGTATCGACAGATGTACATGTCCAATTGTAGAAATAAAACATAAGTTGATATTCAAAGAGAAGAAATAAAACTCGGTGCTATAAAACGTAAGGTGCAATCAACTTTCGAAGAACAATACTAAACCTTCGGTCCACGATAGTTCGAACATAAAAAACCTGCGTTTAATAGGATTGACACTAAAAATCCACTTATTTTTTCACAAAGACGCCAGCCCAAACTGAGGGCAACAAGAATTAGTACAGAAGGAGGGTATGACAAAATAATAAACTTAAAAAGGGACATAATCAGCACATGACTCTAACTCATTTCTTAGCACATCTTTAACACATATCGTAGTCGCAAGTATTACAATGCCATACTCCAGTCGTCCCACCCAACTCATAAATCTGATTGCAAATGTTACACGCGAATTTGCCACTATACTTATAAGGCAGTTCCAAAAGCCGACCAAGTAAATGCCCGTTACTACAAACCAACGATCTCTTTGGCGGAGTCATTTCTCTGGGGTATTTCTGATTAGCCTGGGGTTTCGGGGGGTATTTGTTTTTTTAAGAAATATTTTTTTGATCAACACCAGTCATTTACTTATTGTACTTGTACTCTTTCTTTTAATCTTGAGAGTGTTTTGTTGTTTTCGGTGGAGTCATATCCCTTTTAGTAGGATCTGTGCAGTTATTGCACATATCGAACTTACATGTCAAACAACGCCATGCGGGGGCGATATCCCCTACTATTCTGTCTCTGTTGCACACAGAGCATTTGAACATCTGGTAGGAGTAGTTAGAAGGTAAAGAGGTGTAAGGTTGTAGTTGGTGTCCGTTTCGGCACTTCCAGGTGAAAGAACCCCGATTATTGGAAGATGGCTTCTTTTAAATACGCTCTGTAAGAATCGGCTTGTTGGAAGAAAGGTTGTCTCCAGACCGTTGCTTATGCAATTACTTTCTTTTTTGTACTTATCTATCTTCTGACTGTTTGTATTGGTCAGGGTTTGAATGCCGATATTACTCGAGCCTAAAATTAGGTTGTTGTTGTGCATGTTAGGCTTTGTTAGAGTTGTTGTGTTGATTGTGATTCGGGTAATTGTTAGCCGGTAGTGGCTGATGATTTACGGGTTGAGGATTGAATAGTTATCCGACCGGAAATTTGCATTGAACGTGTTGTGTATGTAGGTTCTTCTACTCTTGTGCCGAATGCTTGCAATCTGCTGTATGGTTGTTCAACTTATAAACTTCAGGCACAACATTACAGAATGGACGAGGCGTTTGTTTCATTTGTATTCTGATATTATATATTCTAATGTGAACAACTGGAGATTTAACGTTTTCATACATTCTTAATGATGTTGATCTAATTGACTAGCTGCTCCTAGTTTCTAAAGCCGTTAGTCACTTGGTCCATTTCTATCAGGAGCTCTATGTATGGTTCTTTGATATGGGAATAAATGTCGATATCCTTAAAGGTTCGCCTGTCTTTGCTTCGAACCTAGGTTCGAACCGAAATCGCTCCAAGTTGTTTTAAAATCATGACTATTCTGTGAATCTAGCAGCTCTGAATAGACTCTGTGCTCATCATCTGCACCAATTCAGAGAACCAACAGTATTTGCCTGTGATGTTTATTCTGCTACATATCTTCGTCAACACTTTCTTCCACAAAAAAGGCATTTTCGATAAGTAGGTTCCCATTAGATTATCGTAAAACTCATCGTAAGACTTTTTGATTTAGTCTGTATTGACTTTAGAAGGTTTCTTACCCTTCGTATTCATATGATCTTCTATGGCTTTCCTCAGCACCTGCAAACATTTACGGATGTCGCTTGAAAATCTTGCTACCTTTTTGCAAGCAAAGTCGATTTCACATTTATCAAAAACCTCTAAAGTTTATATTCTTTGTTTGACTATGGTTCCGATTTATTGGTTGGTGTATGGTTTGAAGACTAATCTGGACTAACCGATTCTAGACAGTATTTTTTATGAAAGTCGTTCAGGAAAGTCGACGGTATTGGAGATCATAACCATAACTATCTTACTTGATGTTTGTTGGGTCCATTCAAGTAGGTTATATATTACTTCTTGTCCTCTCGAATAAAGATAGTCGAATTAGTCTATGAATATGACTCTAAATAGGTAATGCACTTACTTGACTTTGAGTATTTTGCTTTGTATAGTTTTATTCTCGCTCTTTACTTTGGTGTCCAACCCTATTGGCAGCACACCAAGAGTGAAAATTTCGTCTATTTAAGATAAAGTTTTACTTAGATAAACTCTGGCTTTGGCAATTTACTTTTATGTAGTACCTGTTAGTTGGTAGAGAATATGACGATAAATATGGTTGGGCTTTTGCAGTACCGTCGCATTTACAGTGATCTGTATTACGTTTTAGAACTTCGTTTTCAAAGACTACAATATCTCTGCTACACAAATTGTCTTTCCAATCCCTGGCACTCCTGAAATATCTGCATAACCTTTTTTATTTACATAGACTTGTCGAACATCCCAGCTTCTTAATACCGTCTTCAATAAATTCTCTGATAGTTTGCTTCTATCTGTCTCTGCACGGAATTTTTTAAGGCACTTTTGACTCACTTAATTCATTCAAGGCCTATTGATATGGATTAGTGGGCTCGACTTGCTCTTTTCCGTTTTAAAGCAAGTGTTTATCGAACGAACTCATCTACGCTTACTATCCGCCAGATATTTAGATCTACATTTAATAATAGCGCGAATTGCTGAAATGTCAATTTATACGAATTGTTGAATAATCTATTGTACTCAGCTTAGCTACACTAGCTAAGGAGTGTGTTTGATCAGTATTTTATTTAGTGTGAAGTATAAGTTAAGAATGAATACGCCGAATAAATCAAAAATGACGTGGGAGCTATGTAAAATTGTTAAGGTTGTGAAAGCCGAGTTCAACCAGGACATCTAAGTCAGCTATCACCCTTGATTCTGTAGGGTTTTTGGTACAAATACGAAGTGTTCGCCTCAGCAGTCTACATTTCTAATTTACTCTATTGGTACATGGTTGCCTATCTTTCCTATTATGGCTAAGCAGGGAAGGGACAGTTTCTTCGAATTGCTCTCCAATTAAGACTTGTTCCTATTTATTAAGTATTGGTGAGCCAAGTACTTCATTTACAATGAGCGCAGCTTAGCTTCCTTTTAATTAAGAGAGGTTCGTGTACTTGAGAGTTGTTCCTAGAGTTTAATTCGCTCTTCAGTACCAACATTCTTAGAGTTTGAATTGGATGAGCTAGGGTCTACGCTGACTATCTTTCCGTCTCTTACCAACACTCCTGCAGAAATCAGCACGTTAAGTGCATCGTAAACCCTTCGTTTGACGTTTTGGGAATCCTTAGACTAAATAAAACAAGATTTACGTTTCTGCTAATTTTTCCCTCTCTTTCCATCTTCTAAATTTGCAGATCAGCGACCTATTTGTAAGTGGTAAACTTCTGTTCGTTTACTATTATTGATACATCTTATGCCAACGCCCTCAACCCTTTTATGTTATTCAACTTCGGAGGTATTGGTCTGTAGATCTCCACATGCTAGGCTTCTTCCCTTTCAATTTTTAATAAGCTAGCTGAAATTTTCGCTGTGTGCGCTGTTGCTGGCTATACGTACTGCTCTACTTTTCCATTTCTAATGGGTGTTTGGTATTGAGCTAATTCTTATTGATCGTATTAATAGTCGCTGAAATTTAACGGGTCGTCAGATTCAGAATGTTTAGGTTTGGGAACACTGACCTGCGTTTTGAGGGGAGTTTGTTATAGATGCATACGAGGAAGAGACAGTAGGTCTCCAAACACATCCCTTCTTGGTAAGAGATTATCCATCATAGGGGAACCTAGAAACAACTATCTATTTTGGATAGTGTAGGGAGAGAAGATTACTCTGTCGAGTGGCTTTCTAAACTCTTCCTAAAAAACTCCAAATGTTTTAATGAAAGAAGTTGGATTTTAGGTCATAGCGTTCCTGTCTTCTTGGTTAGATTCAGATAGTGGTAACTGTTTATCGAGAGAGGAGTTGTCGTTTGGATGTTCCAATCCGAGGTAAGAGCAATTGGTGTCCATAATGTAAAAAATTTGAATCGCCTATTAAAGATGCGAATTATATGATTTCACTCTACAATTTAATTGGCCATTGCCTCTGTCATTATCTTCTAGCGCAATACTCAAATACAGATGCAAAGGATTTATGCTTGATGTATTGTTTTAAACATAACTCTGATATGCAGTATAAATTTGATTAATATGCATTAGTTGATAGGGATCAGCAACAGTTAGAACCTTTCTTTTTCTTACCTTTTGATAAGTCAAGTTCTGCTTTACTCTAGTCGCCAATCTTGACTCCAATATTCTGAATTAAAACAACTTAACCTGCGAGGATAGAGGCAGTTTTCCATCTTCAATTCGTTTATAAATGGTCCTGGCCACCATATTGAATGCCTCTGACACTTTGCCATAGTCTTTAGCATTTATCTAAATGAACTGCAGACCGTTTTCCCGAGCGAAATTAGCCCCTTCTTAAGCACTGACTGTTCTTTCATTTTCGAGATCATTTTTGTTGCCCACAAGTAAGATCTACATATGAGGGTTCCCGTTAACTTTGACTTCTTCTAACCAGTTCTTTACATGGTTAAAAGTGTCTCTTCGAGTGATATCGTACACGAGAAGAGCTCCAATTGCACTTCTATAATAGGATCGAGTGATAGATCGAAAATTCTCCTGTCCTGCAGTATCCCATATTTGAAGTTTTATGTTTTTGTTACCCACCTTAATAGTTTTAGCTCCGAACTCCACGCCTATTGTTACATCGTGTGCACTCCGAGTTTTATTCTAGATGAACTGAAGGACTACACAGGATTTGCCTACCCCTGTGTCTCCAATAACTATGAACTTGAATAGATAGTGATAAGAATTCATTATTATTAATTACTCCTATCTCAAACCTTCTCAAATCATTTAGCTTACTATGGGTATCGATAATATAATAGTGAATTGTAAGGGAAACAGAAGAAGAGTAGACTGGCAAATATACTAATCATTTTTTAGTGGAAAAAGTACTGTTCTTTTTGGAGAATAAATGAATGGACCCCACTTTAGAAGGCAACTTTCTCAAGTCGTCTCTACTCGCTGATTTATTTTGACTATCTTCGTGATAGGTCTTATGATGCCCTTCAGCTACTACGAAGGATTTCTGAATGTTAGCAGAACTAATATTGTGAGATGGACCGTTCGTATGTTTGAAGGGGCTTTTGGGCTTTGATTTGTTCTACGTATCGTATCTATTTATATAATGCCGGCCCTTTCCCAAGCATAAACTACTCTCAGTTGGAATGGAATTCTGGCTTTTTTACTTCAAAACTCTGCATTCCTGCTGCAGTTTCTGATTCTCACACTTTAGGGCCTCCATCGCTCTGAATAACCCTTCTGTTTCCTTTAGCTTCTTATCAGTCTACTCGAGTTTGGATTGAATCGACTCTGCGTACAGCTTCATCTGCTGCTCAAGCTACAATATGCAAAGCTTTACTCTGATATGATTCCGAATTTATGCCTATTGGGTTTGGAGTGATTTTTAGAGTTATTAGTAGTCAGAAGACGAACGAGAGTCCCGTTGGAGTATTTAGACTCTTGAAGCGAATTGCCCGAAGACCTTTGCCACATGCTTGACAAGGGCTTATGGGGAGCGAGTGCTAAAATACAGTTCTTCGAGACTTCGTTTATCGACATTGGGCTATAGTTTCTCATATTAGTTGAGAATCTTTATGAGGGGAGAACTACCTGATGGAATAGGTTGCTGAGCTCTTTCTAAATGATTCCCATCATACTGTTTAATTATAAAATTATTCAGTTTAATATCCTAGCATAGTAGGTAACAGATTAGTGGGGAAATATTAGTCAAGATTTCGAATATAAGTTAAGTTGTTTTGTGTGTTTGTGCCTACTAGTCTGGTATTTTTAAAGACTTTATTTAGAATACGATTTGTTCGGTTGAAACTGCTGAAGACTACGGATTTACTTTTAGTACGGAAGCAACATCGCCCATATTTCGCCGGGGGTAGGCCTCTCTTAGTGGTTGTGCTCCAGCATATTACATATTGTTTGTTTTAAAAATCGACTTCTGTTCGACATAGTCCAGCTCTCTATCATATCCCTGAGTTGTTTTCTTCTGAGCATAGGGGACCTCATATTATACAGGGTCGAACCATTCTGCATCATAGCTGCATCCAACACAGTTAGCGCAATTGAAAAGGTTTCAGCAACAGAATAATTTCCAGAAGGATACAGTTTTCCTTAGGCCAAATCTTCCATTTCCTCGGGTGCTAAATAGTATTCATTGTACCTAGATAAGTGGGTTCATTGTTTTCCAGGCTTCTTTGGTAGTTTGTCAGTTCCTAAGGTAGAGAATAGCGATTGTACAGGCGAATGTCTCCTGAAGAGTTTATGAGAACATTCCTGGGCCTCACATCACCCGACTTTTAATTCCAAACTTAGAAATGACTGGAGCTAAGGCAGAGCTAATACAGCAAAAACCAAATTTCAGCTTAGCTAAACTGACAACCAAGACCATGTCTGTAGACAATTTCTTGTTAGAGAGTAAAAGGGAAATGGTCAAATTTGACCTACGATTAAGGATTGAAGGATTACCACTGCGGTGCATTCGTGTCCACAGAAGGGGTTATTAGCGTAGGTGTACTACAGGGGAAGCAATAATTTGGGGGGGAGTGGCTGATACCTCTTCAAATTAGTATGCCATTCATCCATCGCCTTTATGGAACTTAGATAAACTTCCTTGATCATTGTTTAAGGTTAGTGTTGTGCCCTAGGTTTAAGTAGGTAGCTTCCTAGTCGAGGGTGTTAGCTTATATTGGGAGATTTTACCCGGTTCTGAGTTTGCCCCATTGTATATAACTATTCCTTCAATAAATGCTTAATTATGAGCTAAAACACCGGTCTTGTAAATATTCTTCCTCATTGTTTACTTTTGGGTATGAGTATGGGTGTTTAAAATAAGAAGTATGTTTATTTTCATAGTAAGTGAAGCTAGGCCTCAGTAAAAATCAATTCTAAACTTCTTGGATTGGCGGTAATCTTGGCTTTGAGCGCCTCGCCAGCTATCCATTGTTATTCGATCTCCAGAGTTTGATGGCGATCATTGCCTAAATTAGAGGAGCAGAACCTTTAGAGTAAACTCAACCATAGTAAGAGATGCTCCCATAGTAAAGAGCAAATATTGTTTTGATACTGCAGGGTCAGTGCTCTTTTTAACTACATTAACTGTTGCTATAATGTAGTAAATGTCTACTATCAATGATATCCCCAGCACCCAGTAGATCTAAGTTAATATCTTGGTACATAGGTTCTTGCTTGAAAGAACATCTTGTCCAGATGCAACCAATAAAGCATTCCTAGGCCTAGCACTGCGTTAATGTTGTTCTTTCCTACACAGTTAAAGACTGAAAGATACTGCGTCTAATTATCTTTACAATCAAGATGATGACCAACAGTCTAATCTTGGCTTCCATTGAAGGAGGCTTGTTAACAGCTAAATAATTAATTATAAAAGACATAAATCGGAAACTCTGAGTAGTAGCAGAAATATCAATTAAACTGCCTAATTGAAAGATGAGTAGAACGGCCGAAAGCTTAGAAGGGCGAATCGTCCGAAATCAAGCGTGAAAGACCACCTTCTCCAGAGGTCTCTGTGAATGAAGTGCTATTTTCACGTTTGATCTCTGTTTACATTCTGAATCCTTCCCCGCATTACTTGCGCTTCTTAAGCGGTCGGCCTCCATCTTCTTCGAAGACATGCTCCCTTTACCTCTTGCATTCCTCAAGTCTTTTCCTTCCAGTATGACCTCGAGAAATGCTTTCCTATTTGCCTTTAGTGAACTGTTCACACAGCTCGGCAATATGTTGGTTGTATTGAGATTTCTTGAGCTTCTTCCTATGCATTTAGTGTTGGATGTGCTGTGTAAAAATTAGAGTACCTCAAGGTAATCTTCATATAGTGCCTTGCAGACATGACATTTTTTGACTTCTCCGCTAGGCTTGGGTTTAAACTACTTCAATTAAAAACTTACCATCTCAGTTTTAGGACTGTTTTCCCTGAGTCTCTCCTCGTAAATGCTAAGAAGCATTGGTTCGAGTTTGTTTAGTTCCGACTACGTTCTCATCGGAAGTTACCATCTCGAGTTCTAGTAAAAAACTAGGAGTGTGGGGTTTTCCGTCCATATTGAGCCTGGGCACTATGGACATAATCAGTCCCGTCTCCCTAAAGTCTCAATAGGATTACTGGTTAGGAACCGGAGCGAACGAGACAGAGACTTCTTCTTTCAGGAAGAGTCCTGCAACTAGCGGTCGCAGCAAGAAGTTGCCCTCTTGGCTGCAGCCTGCCCCAGTGCCCGCCTGACTCCCTGAGACTTCTAACATTTATTAAATACTATAAATTAACGCTTCAACTTTCAATCTGTGAGAAACACCCTGACCCTTATATAAAAAGCACGATGTAGGCGCTTTGGCTGATGAAAAGCTCTCACATTAGACGAAAAATAAGCAACGAGAAGCGTAGAAGAAGGGTCTTCATTCCTCTAATTTAGTTTAGGGGAGTTTAAGAATAATAAACAAAAACATACTGCTAAAAACAACCTAAGGATAAAGTGTAACTAACTGCTGCGGAATCTAAAATGTAGTTGTGGCAGGAGATATTTAGAGGGGTCCTGAGCAAGAAAGAGTATGTAATATAAAGAGGATCGTGAAAATACCATTAATTTAGCATAAGGCCAATAATCGATGCTAAAAAGTAAGAAAGTATATGAAAGTTATTTCAAAACGATGTAGGAGAGTTTTCTGTCGAATACTAAAGTAAAACAAAATTTCAATATTTTAAAGAAAATTAGTTTGAACTTTCAAAACGACACCTTACGCATCGAGCTGGATTTTTATTAATTTTCTATTATCTTAGAATATTCACACGCAAACACCCATTGTGCCAATAGCGTTGAGAATCATTTATAAAATTCACCCTATCTCTATCCTCTTTGTCATATCCAGATCTCTACTCCTCAGTCCACCCTCTAATAGCCCACTATCTTATTTGGTTAATATTCTACTTCATTCTTAAAATATCTATGATTTCAAGAGTATCTATTTGAAGAGACACCCCCTGCTAATGCGATCAATAGATTAAGGAAGGCAAACCAAATACAAAACAATCTAATCTGTATGATAGTTTTGTGTCCTCTTGATAATAGCCATAGTTGGATTTTTAGATAGCATACTGTTTAAATTTAAGGAAGGGGAATAGGAAACAGTGTCTGAAGGTGAGAGTAAGAGAGTAATTTAAGATAAGAGTTTCTAACGACGAGGTTAGAATATAATCTATTATGATTAAACAATTTTCCTTTTCAGGAATTAGTGATTATCTTTCTAATCTTCCTTCCCACCAACCCAAACTCAAAAGTGATCTTAGTAAGCCAGCAACTTCAGGCAGATATTCTGGAGCCAAACGTCTTTCCAAATAGCCCTCTTGTAGAGTGGGCGTTTTGCCGGGTGGTACGTTGTAAGGAATATATTACTCCGAAAGTAAAGTGACTTAGATGCAGAATAGTCTAACAGAATAGAGAGCAGTAATGTAGTTATTACTCAGTTAGTGTGCCTCGCTAAATTAAAACCCTACACAAAGATCATCCCCTAAACAGAATAGCGTATAAGTAGACCAAGAAGTTGTTTTCGGATATAGACTTCGGTATGGAGGACTTATGGGTATGCAGGCATACGCACACGTCATAAACAATAGTGTATTTCTCCCGTAGATTTTTACTTAAAGTAGAATCTAAAATTGTTCCACTGACAAAATGTTGTGACTCTGCGATAATGATTGTCTTGGGCTCTCCAGGTTATGTTAGCTGCAATAGTTGCAATCAAAGAGTCTTTTAGTTTGCCTTCATGAATTAGACATAGAAACGTAATCCTAATGAAGTCTTTGGACAAATTAGGCAAAAGTAAAATTAAATGAACAGAACCATCAGTAATCGTATTGCCTCGGGGGTGTATAAGCGGCTGAGACTGAGAAGGTATCTGAGTGCATCAGGTTCAATAGTATCTGCTAGTCACGGCTAAATAGCCATTAAGAAATGCCAGAATAGGACACAATTTTATAGACCAAACACCAGCCCTACACACGATAGGCTGCAGTCTTTAGAGGTTACCTGTATGCAGTAAGCACTTAGTTATGTTTTTAAATGAATACTACACTGAATACCATTATTTTTTTTATTCGAAATGCAGTAAAAGATATTTGTAGGTTTAAGTTTTTTACAAACTCCTACGTATCAAATTATTTTAATGTCAGTCACAAGGTGTATTAATGGGCTGAAGTCCAAGTTCGCAGTAGTGCTTGGAGCTCAGTGGGGGGATGAAGGCAAGGGGAAACTCGTGGACATCCTGACTGAAAAGTACGATGTATGTGCTAGATTCAATGGAGGTGCCAACGCTGGACATACAGTCGTAAAGGGCTCTAAAAAGTATGCTCTTCATCTACTACCTTGCGGTATATTGACAGAGAAGGCAACAAATTTAATTGGACATGGAGTTGTGATTCACTTGGAAAGTATGTTTAAATAACTGGGGCAACTCGACCAAAGCGGAATCAGCTATGCAGGGAGGCTCAAAGTTTCTGACAGAGCTCATCTTGTAACAGCTTACCACATCGCTCAAGATGAAGCTAACTAAAAAAAGCAAAATTTAGGCACAACTAAACGAGGGATCGGTCCCACCTACGCAGCTAAGATAAGTAGATTCGGACTTAGAGTGGGAGACTTGAGAGATTGGAACTCTTTTACTGAGAAATATAAACGACTTAGTGAGTTCTACCCTCCTTTGTCTACGTCTGAGCTACCCAAGTTCAAGTAATATCGGGACAGACTCATTCAGGAGAATATGATCGTTGATGGTGTCTCATGGATCCATCAACAAATGAGAGCAGGAAAGCGTATCCTAGCCTAGGGAGCCAATGCTGCTTTATTGGATATCGATCTAGGAACTTATCCTTTCGTTACTTCATCGTCTTGTGCTATAGGAGGAGTGCTCACAGGTTTAGGGGTTTCCCACAATCAAATCGAAACTGTAATAGGAGTGGCTAAAGCTTATTCAACTAGGGTTGGCTCAGGGCCATATCCAACAGAGTTGCTTGATAGTGTAGGATAGGCACTAAGAAAGAAGGGACATGAATTCGGAACAACAACAGGACGTCCACGACGTTGCGGTTGGATCGATATCCCCACCCTTCGATATACCAACGCTATTAACGGGTACAGTTCTTTGAATATTACGAAACTAGACGTGATGGATGAGTTTGATGAGGTCAAGATTGGAGTGGCTTACAAGATAAATGGACAGACTGTGTAGGAGTTCCCTAGCGAGTTATCTGAGAAGACGGAGGTTGTTTATGAGACAGCCCCTGGCTGGAAGACAGACACGAGTAAGATAAGGAACAAGAAAGATCTACCGAAGAATGCGTTGAAGTATTTAGAGAGAATTTAGAAGTTGACAGGAGTGAAAGTAAGTTGGGTTGGAACTGGTCCAGGACAAGAGGCTATGTTCCAATTCTGAAGGGAGATTAATTGTGATGCTGTATCAACGAATATATGGCATCAAATTTTGAGTTTTTGTAATCTACCTGTCACTTATTGATCGAGGTTTCTAATCTTTATGAAACCTTATAAATCTGAATTAAAATGTAAAGTACTGTCTCTCTCATTTTTTGTTAGACTCTTCCACATCATATCGAAATTCGAGCAGTTCATTATTGCAAATAGCGCCTTAGAACTTTAGCTAAGGTTGGAACTTAATTATCAGCTACTTACTTTGATTACTCACAGCCACATATGGCGAGTGTTAGTTTTAATAGACTGTCAAAACCAGGATTCAGGTTTTTTAGGTAATTATCTTGCATTCTTAAGGCAAACTTACATAGTGTCTAATTAGACTTTTACACCAACTTTATCGCCCTCTACAGTTATACTTTTGTTTTAGGCAAAGGACCGTTTAGTATCTAAGCCTAGACTTTGGTGTGAGCTGCTTTTGTAACTTATTCGACCTTGTATTCAGTGAGTATTTTGTTCATGGCCTATGTTTGTCGTTCCGCTCTCCTCAATGCTTCCTCACTAAGTTTATATAATGGTTGCAGCTTCTCTTCAGTGGTATTTTTTTACTCGTTTGCCTGCAGTCGAACTCTATACAGGTTTTTAGTCACTTCGCTTAGCTTTTGTTATGCTATTTAGTTCTTTCTATCAAGAAGAGTGAGCTTCTAGAGGTCTTCCTTCGACTTCTTGTAAGTCTCGTACAGTTTGGGATTATGAGCATCGGTTAGTTCCAGTTTCTAACCTAGTTATTTAAGAGCTAGGCCTCTTCTGTAAAGCCCTTTCACATTATCAGGATCAATCACCAGTGCCTTGGTGGAGTACTCTATGGCTTGCTGGTAAGACTAAATATCCTTCAGGCTGAGACAGCAGAGAGCTGAATTGGTCAACAGATTCACATAGAGCTGACACTGAGGATTGGTAGAGACCTTCAAGTCATTAAGATTATGCTTTTCGAGCAATTGGATGGCAGAAGTGAACTTGGCGAAGGCTTACTTGTACTTTTCTGAATGAGTGCTAGAGGTACTTTATTTGAATAAGGTGTTGCCCTAGTTCTTGAGTTTTTATGAGTCACTCTCCATGTATGATAATTTAAATTGTAATTTAGATGGGTGATGTAAATATATCAATTAATATTATCATTACTTGAGATTGTTGATTATTTGTTGCAGTTTGCTTTTAACATATCGCATATCCTCCTCACGCTGGTCTTGCATGAGAGCCTTCCCCATAAACTTCACCTACTTCTTCTGTTACTCCCTTAACTCATCCCTCCTCTTCTTGTCCTGTAATGATACGCTATTCATGTTAGGAATCCAGCAGTCGTCTCCCTCATTGTAGGAATCATAAACGTACTTATCTTTCAGAGAGAATGTACTGGTTGACTTCTTTTTAAGATAGAATAGATAGTACATGTAGTTCCAGGGATTGTGGTTGGTATGGGTGTGGTTACGGAAACCCTAGAGTTCAAAATCAATAGTAAAGCGATCTAGACCACAGATGTAGCAACTAGTTTCTGAGTCTAATTTAACTGCTTAAGCTGCTTACCTGATTTGGCTGTACTGGTCGATGATGGTACCTGCGAATATTTAGAAGGCCATTTTTTGGACTACAATAATCTGAAATATTTAGAGCGCAAAGTCGAAATTTATAAAAGAATTGGTGTAGGGTACTTAATAAGATGCGCCCAAGTAGCCTGAAGTTGATTTGAGACTGCTGTCGATGACAAACATCCATCCTCTGCCTAAGATTTTGAATATTTCCTTGAATTTGGAAAAGTAGAATACGAACACCAACATGCTAATGAAGAAGTTGGCGAGAAAAAGAAGAATAGTGACTACTGCCAGTTGTCTATAGCATTTGGACACAGCCTTTATGACCTTCTTGGCTACGTCCATCCGATTAAATGTTTCCAGCAGAAGCAGACAGTAGAATACCTGGTAGAAATAGCCTAAGATTCCAACAGCTATTATAAATATCACATAGAGAACACTCGAATCAAACATGTTACGAATGTAATGCCATGCAATTTCACTTCGAGTTGGTTGATAACCATGTCTGTATAAGTCACCCACCGATAGTTTAGCCAACCGAACTTTGAGAGGAAATGTTTTGATGAAGAGTATCACAGCCATTTGGCAAGCATTAATTAGAACAAGTTGTTAGCAGGCAGTCAAAAATATTTAAAAGGCGTCAGTTG
>JAOXNN020090892.1:0-16245 GCA_028571205.2 Hydropsyche betteni | reverse complement strand
GGTTGGAAATTATTGTCTTGCACGTTCACAAGGAGTCCGATATTGAGGATTGTGCCTACAATAAGCATAATTAAAAGCTGTATGCTTTACCCAACTATATAAGGCAAAAATCTGTTAGTTCTTTGTAGTTTCCTCATAAACTTGTATTCTGCCGTCAGATATTGGCAGTATTCCTACTCAAACTTGAACAGACTCTGGATTTTAGAATTGTGAGATATTCTAATGCACTCATCTCGAAAGCGCTCCCTCATCGGAACTGTTACGGCTCTGCAAATGAATATCAAAGGAAAGCACACTCTCAATACTTGCTGGTTCAGGAGTATCTCTACAGATGCTGTGTTCTCTTTGAGAAACTATAGGGCCTTCTGATAGTAGTTATGGTATTTGATTACTTAATCCTTTAAAAGGGGGTTTTATAAGTATCGAATACCCTAGTTAAACTTCTTTTTGTTAAGACCATGGAAGAACTGTTTGGTTAGGGAGACGTTTTTATCATCCTTGACTTACTATGGTTCATCCTACTAATCGAAGCTTCTTTAGTAGTCCAAAATGAGCGGATAAATCACAAACATCAACTCTATGACTAAATTTTAGTTATTCTTCTGCGTCCTGCTGGCCTAAAATAACTAATCGTAAAACTGAGCATTTTGCTCCTTGGAAAAGTCCTAATATACCCAAATTAAGTTGAGCTTCAGAGTATTGATTGAGAGTATGTTTTTGATTCTCCTAAAGCAGTCTGTGCTGGCCTCTAAGGCAGACACCAGACAGTTCATCATCACTAGCTTCAGTCGGTTTATCATATATCTGCTAGACCTATTCTTACTCTAAACGTGCTCCCTCAAATATTCCTGAATATCCACCCCTCGCAGTCTCAACTACTCACCTAAACTCTTGTGAGAGTTATCTTGCTACTCAGAAGTTGTAGAGAGTTCAGAAGGATTGTAAACCCTGAGCACCCGATCTACAATAAAAGGAAACTTTGATTATATTACGAAAAGCTGATTTACAGTATTGGGTCCGTACAACATGCTGCTGATGGCACAGAGAATTTCTTAGGTCATGTGAAAGTCTCCAGGAACGAGTTCGAGTTTAGATTTCTAAATAAGAGTAACTGTACGCTATCACTAAACAGATAAGTCAGAGTATTTAACAATGTGCTCATCAAGTCAGTGTTTACGGGATATATGCTCTGCTACCGAAGAAAATTCGAAAACTCTATTCCGCTACTACTTCTAATTGTAGCCAACGATATAAACTGCAAAGCTAGTTTCTGGGTCCTCTATATTGGTGCTCTATGAATTGCGCAATTTAAAGGAACTTCTCTGAGTGCCCGGCTCAGATCTGATACAGTTGCCACTTTATGTCGATCTACAGACTCCAGGATGATACAGTCCTTAAGCAAGCTGAGGAATCTATGCATGTTAATGTTATCCTTGAACAGTTTAGCTAAGAGTTAACTTCCGAAGCTCTTATCACAGAGCTAGATAATAGTATTGATAATATTGAGAGAATACCAGAAGATCTTTCGATGGTCTAGGCTATGATAGTTGAAGGTATTTTGGGTGAGGACTTCTGTTAAGGTCTGGGGAACCTTGTGCAGTAAGTAGACACTAACCAGGGACTTCTGAGAAGTCGTATGGTTTAGCCAGTTGGATAGTATCCGAACCGTCTGAACAGCGATTTTAAGCTTTTTGTATTCAGAACTTGTATCACTCTAAGAAGTAAATATGCAGCAGTTGTAGAGCACCTTTATGAGAGATGTTATGATTTAAGTATTCTTATATTCGAATCGTTTGTACATGCTTTTGGCCTCTTCATTCAACATCTCAGCTAGCTTTTGATTCCTCATAAGACTGAAAACTGCACTTCTCAGAAAATGCTTTCGTCTTGTAATTTAGATCTAATAGCCTACAAGATTAAGTATTGGGATGTTTAACAGCTGTTGTCCTTCATTTATTGGTAGTGCTGTGTTCTATTTGAAAGGGCGGTGACCTAATTTTATGGCGAATGTTTGCTAAATTCGTCGAAGTAATCCTAGTAGAGGACTTTATTTGAGTTTCTAGACTGAAAATCTAACTTTGGTGATGAATGGCATAATATATTGCCTAATAAAGTCCTCCTTTGAGAGATTAAAGTCTTCGTCCTCTATGTAGAGTCTGTAGGAGTCCTAAGTGTAAGGGTTGGCTTTGTATAGTTATTTCTAGCGATCTCCTTATATAAACTATAATATATACTCAGCCTGACGATACAGTTCTTGCATGTGAATGAGCTTAGGCTGTACGTCTGGCCTATCGACGTAGAGTACAGCCCATTGATAGAGTTCCTTCTTGAGCAAGAACATCAGTTTCGGTTACAAACCCACAGCATAGTAAATATCGGGCTTGTCTAGTATGGAAACAATAAAATCGAAACTTATGAGTTATAGCATTTTGTTTCTTAATTTTTTGGCAGGCTCAAAGCTCGAGCAGAGATCATGAAAGATTCTGAGAAGTAGCACATGGTAAATGTAAGGAGTATCCCCGTCAACAACTCTATCGATTGAGAGACAGAGCCTTCCGGCTAATTATTTCTTCTCTTATGCAAATAACAGGTGTTGGAGATTGTTTTATTGAAGAAGGAGTTTAATGACAGTGGTGCAGTTGTGAGGAATGTATTAGTTGTTGAGAGTGAGTATGTTCTTAATAAACATTAAATACTATGGGCGGTATCTGCCTCTTTTTTCAGGATTAGTTATGATCTTTCGAATAAAAAGTTCGATTAGTTGAGGACTGACTATTTTGGTTAGTTTGGGATTGTCCCTGTATATTTAGGCGAATAAGAAGCTTTGCCCAATTTCAGCTACGTGTAAGTAGTTAATTAGCACAAATTAATGTTGGTAAAGCAGGTGTTTGTTCTGAATGTTGTTAAAACAAAACCCCATCAGGAACTCAAAGCACACAAACATTATCGTCATATGCATTCTGGCAGGGGGATTTCCAACAAGAAAGTGCAGGCTCGATAGCAACTATATCACAAGCTTGTAGAATCCAATTACGAACATTGCAGATTGCCATTAGTGGCTCACTTGTTTATGACTTAAAGTTCTAGAGTCTTGGACTCTGTGGTAATCGATGATTTTGGGTGTTCGCTACATCTTTGTGAAGTATGCGGCATTTGCTAACTGGGAAGTAAGTTAGAAAACTTCAGTTTTGAAGAGTGACTGTTGCTATCTGGCAAATTACGTTGTATCTGAATCAATCCAGGCTTCGGAGATTAAGACGATATTTTTTAATCTTTTGTATTTTTAGTGGAGCTGTTAGAACCTTTTGACCTCTGATCCTTCTGAAAGGAGAGCTGATTTTCTGAGAAACCTGAGGAAGTAATATCTTCTTAGATGAGTCTTTTACATGAGTGGAACTAACATCATAAGTAAATTGATATCTTCGGTATTCCTCATCCAGTCTATTGTGTGGGTACTGAGATTGATATGTTAGTAGTTAGCCAAGTGTTCGACGAGCTCGTTGAACTTGATTATTTTTTAGTCAAAGGGTGGTTTTTTCTTTCGATTTTTAAAGCGTTAAGTTCTGTCAACGATGTATTTAAGGTGAGGTTAGAGGGTTGCAGCAACTACTTCGGGTGTAATGAGACCATCACCCGGCAATTAGTTATAAAGTTTTTACAGAAATAATGTGAATTTTTTAGACTGTAACTACTATTGGAAGGTATCCACAATGCTCAGAATGGAAAAAATAGTATGTCTGTACTCACACTTGTTATCAGATATTATTTCAGACAAAGATTTTGCCATCTCCAACATCTTATCTTTCTAATAGCATTCCAGTCTGACCAATGTTCTCACACACTACAGCATCTACTTGCTCAGGTCTTTGAACTCCAATCTATCTCCTATTATCAACTGAAGAAGTTAGTACTCGTCTTCCTATAAAGCAGGCTCACTGTGAGAACTTAGAGATTTGTCATTCAACAAATTGCTGAGAGCCTTTCTGGAGTAGAATTTAGACAAGGATGTATTTGTATTTCGGCTCTTCTCTAGAAGTACTTAGTGGAGACGTTGATCAAGTGATTGTTACAGTGACTCTGTTGTAGACTAAGGCTATTCAGCGAAGAGAATGGCGCAGAGTGGATGTGGACATTAGACTCTGGGGAACGTATCTACGTAGATACTGCTGATAAGTAGAAAGAATAGATTCTTTATACGGTTAGAAAGTGGAAACTGGAGGTAGTTGACCAGTACTCCAGAGTTGAAGAGTTTGCTGACATACTTTTTCGAAACAAAGTTACGATTGCAGCAAAGACTGCTGAGCAGCCCGATGATCTTCTCGAGAAATACGAACAGATTAGGGTGTTTATCCTCGATTATTTATAACTAAATCCATTCCCAGGCCTTAACTAGAATTCGCGAGTTCTCTACTTTAAAGTCGAGTAGGATTTATTTGAACAGACCATTTTAGAACAAAGTGCTTACGATCGTATTTTGGTTTATGTCAACAGGAACTCCTTTGATAAAGAGTAGAACTTGGCAGAAATCAATGAACAAACTTCCATGATGGTAATATTAGGGACTGTTAGTGATGGATTTGAGCCTTTAGCAGTAGTAGTTGATGATGGTCTTATTGACGAACTCCTTTCTAGGAACGTAGATAGAATGAATTAAGCTTGGATTGTTTTTGTAAATGACTGTCATAAGCTACTCACTTCCAACCTTTAGGAAGATATGGTTGACTACTGTCATTATAAATTAAAAAGTGTGGTTTTGGTTAACGGGAGAGTTTTAGCAGAGAATAGTTAGGGTTTTGAAGATATCTCGCTGGAGTGGGCGAAGAAGTTGAGACTCATCGGCAATATGTTGTAGAATTTCAATAATAGAGAATAACTTTTAAATGTCAGAAAACATATACCTCCTGACGGTTTGAATAAGCTGTTTGGAGGGATCTTCATCTTCTGTGTATTTAGTCAACAGTTTAATCAATCTTTTAAAGAAGCCTTTCATTTATTCCAAACTACTATAGACTTAACTTGTCTTCAAATTACTCTAGTAAAGAAATTAAAACTGTTGCAACTAAAGTCTGACAGCACGTAAGAATAGGGTAGCAGTGGCATCTACTTAGCTAACTCCGTTGAATTTTAGTACGTCCCGAGCCTCACATGCAGGAACCGATACCACTTACTAGTTGGGAGAGACACTGATATGATGGTTGGTGACTTCGTTTACAAGTCTAAAGTAGGCGCCCTTCTTAATTCCACCAAACTAGTTCTTGAGAGACTTGATGAAGAAAAAACAGGAGTTGAGTTTTTTAGTTTGCAGCTTAACTGTAAATTATTTTGAATTAGACTTTATTTGGTGACCTATCTAAAGGCTGAAGTATTTGTTCTCAGCTATGTTTTTGATACACAGTCGCTCATTGTATTTTACAATACCTCCTGTAGTGGGGTTCTCCCTCTACAGTATCCACAGGTCTCCTATTGATGCCACTTCGTCAGAATTAACAATTCGAGCATAAACACCCTAACTATTTGTCCTACAAGAGAATCTTGCGTTGGCAACCACGTGCATAAACGTGGTTACGTCATTGTAGGAGTAGTAGATTTCGTCGTGCTCAGACTATGCAAATAGATTGACTTCGAGGACGGATTTTGAGGCAAAGTTCATTTAAATATGGGATTGGGAAACGATTGGTGTAGGCACTGAGACGTAAAAGACTTTGGAACTGTTAATATAACAGCAGAGGTATACATCCTAACCGAATCGCAACTTTGGTGATATTTTCTTCTGATATTGAAAGCAGGGTTCAAAGAAGAAAGTGAGCAACGGCTGTTAGTCTTTAAGCTAGAGCTGCAGAATGGTATCAGTGTGTGCCTCGTTAAAAGAGGCATTCACCCAAAGGTATTTACCCGTTTTGCGGTGTTTGAGGAAGAACTATTCATTGAAGCATACACAACTTTCAGAAGTCGTACCTTAGGGAGTTTTGAAGGAGAACAGAGAGTTGTAGAAGGGGGTTGTGTTAAAATCGCTGTTTAGTGATACGCACTCCTCTAAATATTTGAAATAGGGTACTCATATAGTTTTCGCTGCTGATGTAGTAGTCGGTGGACTTAAGTTTGAACGAGATAAGACTGGAGTACATGATGTTGCTACTCCCATTTTACATTTTGTCAGTATTTATATGAAAAATGCTTTATACATTAATTGCCAAATCAAAACTATCCTAACGTACTCCAGACAGTGGGCTATTTGTACAAATAAATCATCCTATCCTTGGAAGAGTAGGAATCAGTTGTAGAAATAGACAATCAGCGATTCCATAAGTAAACTCCACCTAGAATCACTATTAGGACAATTAGGGCTCCTTTTACGAATTTCGCCCTGCGAGAGGATGCTTTTGAGGGGAGGAGTAGTTTGTATCGCTATTCAACTATCCTGCCAACTAAATTGTCTGTCTCATCGCTCATCGATAGTGAGGTTACTTATCCTCCTGCCTCCACTCTGTTGATTTATTCGACAGCGTACTTGAGTACTTATTTAAAATACTTTTCATCGTACTCCTCGTAAAACATCTATGTGATTGTGTTCAGATATTTGTGGATTCGCAGTTGTTTCTGAGTTATGATAGCGATACTTTGGGCTCAGAGGTTATTAGTACGAATATGTATGTGCCCTGTGCCAAGTAATAGATGACTAGGTAGTCGTTGAGTTTTAGACTGTTGATTATCTTCGATCCTTAAGCCTTCTTCTGTCTCAGAAGCTGCAGCGCTTTATTCAGTTATTGGTCAGACAAAGAAGATAGTTTGTAGCTTTCTATTATTCGTTCATCGTCTTGAATACAGAAGTACTTGATCATGAGTTTAAATATAATCGACTAGAATAGGGTTAGTTGTTGGCTATGATAATAGTACAGAGATACATATCATACAACATTGGTTTCAATTAACAGGATTTATGCAGTCTAATAGAAGATTGTTATATTGCTCGTAAAAGTAATTATTTCTTGCTGATCGAAGTTTACTGCTCCTGTTTGTCTCTGAGGAGCCTAAGTGTCGACTCAAAATCGTGTCTTTGACTGCTTAGTTCAACTGAAATTTCTTGTAAGCAACTCTGTTGACCATTTTCTGCCACCAATCCATGTCCACAGCCTTCGCCAGCCGATTGTTAATGATGTTTTACAGAGGATACTTGTAAAGTTTAACATTCGATAAATCGTGGTCGTAATCAGGAATTTTTTTAAACTTGTTGATGTAGTATTTACTTCGCTCGAAGTCATCGTGCTTATTTTTACGTTTAGGATCGTTATGCATTAGAGAAGAGAGGTCTCTGAGAGTAGGATTGGGAATTTATGAAGAAAACTATTTATTATGGCTCAATAGCTTAGATATTAAAGCAGGAGCATCGAATTATACTTTCAAAAACTACTTAAAGTCTTTGCTTCGCCTTGGAGAAGAGCCATCTTTGAGGTAATTGTGGTAGATCTTTTAAGAAAAAGACGGCATCACTTAAGTATTGTAAATTGGGAGGTCAAGTATCTGCAGAAACAGACTGTTTAGATCCTCAGTTGGTACATGGTATAGCTGCTTATGGTAATCATTAAGAATCTCAACTGATATTAGTTTAGTTGCTGACTCAGGAAGTTCCACAGCCCCCAGCATAAACCTGTTGTGGTAATACTGAGCCTTCTGTAAATGACCGTTGTAGTAGTAATTCACTCCCATTAAGTCGTAAATCAGCAACTACTTGTCACTATTCTTAATCAGCCATGCGTATTGCAAGGCCTTTTTCAGCAGTAAGTGAGACTCTCGATAGAGTTTCAATTTAGTGGCATTCTTGGCCAATCCAATAAGACCATCCACTTTTAGCTCATAATTGCGAGTATGGGTTGATGCTTCTCTCAGCTGTTCGTAGAAATGAGCAGACCGCCCGTAATCCTCCATGTAGAAGCATATGCCAGCGATGAAGTCTAGAATGAGGCACATGAACCTCATAGAATTGAAGTCGACTGCCATGTTCAGCAGCTCATAAGTAACTACATCCATGGAAATATACTTAGTAAGGTTTGATCGAGTTATTTATTCTTGAGGTGCTGTAAAATCGTCTGATGGCTTTTAAGGAAGGCACATATGAGTTTGCTCTATTCGTCTGAAGGCTCGTAATTTTCTTAAACTACATAGTGTTTGATTATCTCGATGGGCCTGCGACTTCTTTTAAAATAATCCCGGCGTTTCATTTTCAGCTCACTGCTTTCCTCGCATAAACTTTTATTACGACTGTGCTTTCTAAGACTGCGAAAACTATCCAGATTGATAGTAAAGCTATCTAAATCTTTAACTGCAGATGAGTCTCCACTATGCTACAGTGATTTTCTAGGGGTAGCTCTACCTGATGAGTTATTATCTCGAGGTGTAATTGCTCTTTTGATCGGATTGCTCATATCTGAGTGCTTAAGACTGTGCTTCCAGCTATTCTGGGTGAGTGTCATGTATTTCTGGCGCAGTGACTGCCGAACTTTCTTCGCCTAAGAGGGTGCAGAAGTAACAGCAGCCATGATATTAATAAAATTGTAATTATAAATGCATAATCAGACGAAGTAAATTCTATCGCCATGGATAGGTGGATTTCGGGTTAGCAGTGATTTTGTAATGTCTTTGTACATTTACTGGGGACCGCAAATGTAAAACATGCGAACTTTGTCGAAACCGCCAGGAATGTTTTGCTCTAGAACATCTCCACTGATCCTTTAACTCAAAGTTGCACCTTCAAACGCTCCACGAGGTAGAGCTTAACGTACTCTGACGTGGATCCTAATCTTTTAATGTCCGCACATAAGATTTAATTGATCTGGAATTATAAGCTATTGAATGCTGGCCACACTTATGAAGAAGTGGAAGGTATGGAGCTTTAGTAATTTCAATCCGACTTGTACTTCATCGCGAGATCTATATTATGTGTGAATTACATAGTTTCTTAGTCTCTAATGACTGTTGCCTTAAACAATATGTCGAGCAAGTCAAGGAAGGGGAAGAGACCAGTTCCGCCAGCTACAAACACTAAGTCTCCTTTGGAGGTGCCTTCAAGACATAATCCACGGCCGTGGAGACCACTCAATTTGAATATAGAATCTTGTTTGCTGAAAAGTTCTTTGGTAAATGATCCTGGCCGATCGTAACGTTTAATGATAAGAGGAAGCTAGTCTGATGTTGGTTAGCCTATGTCAATTTTGTTCATCAGTGCGAGAGAGTGTAACCTTTTTATCAGTATCTGAGAGATATTTCTTCTATTTTGAGTCGACATACTCAGAACACATGTGTATAACCTAGTTTTTCCGAATGCTTCCAAAATGAAATACTGCCCAAAATGCTTAGAATTGGTTATCGGTCGAATATTTATTCTTCCATCCGATTTAAAGTAGAAGATTCTTACCTAGTTGATCACCACATCTGCAGTATTTGATATGGTGAACTAGCTGCCCGTTAATATGCAAAGAGGGTTCTTTTTGAATTCGTAGACTGGGTTTCCTAAAATCTTTAGAGAGTTAACCAGATGGACAAACGGGTTCATATTGTATAATTCAAAGCTAAGGCATCCAAATAAAAACCTGTCAATTTAACGGCCGTTGCATATTTGAATGAGGTTAGCTCCTCCTGGGTGGAATGCAAGATTTGCAATTAAGTAAATTTTATCTAGGACGATAAGATGTGGAAACTTTTGAATTTCCTGGCAGTTGTAGGGTCTTTAACTTTTAGTGTAAATATCTACCAGTACATTTGCCTGAGAGTTTACTTAGACTACTTATGCTTCCACCTATTTAGGGTTCATAGGTTTATTCGCTCGGGTTTTAGAGCAGAGAAAAAGGAAATAGAAAATAGCTGTCTCCACACTGACAATTGCAATAGCTACTCCTACATCTTCCATAATCCAACCTAGGATGACCTAAACCTTTGTTATTAGCATGATAATATAACCGGAGTACCTATGTATAATGTTGGAAAACTTGACTGGATTTGGATGAATTCGATTAGAAATTCGGGAAATCCATGAGATGAAACCGCTGATGGTCTGCAGGCACATCCACGCAAGAACAATTATTCCTATGACATAGTGAGCCTTTTTGTTGGTTGTAGAAAGTTCATCTACTTTGCTTTGTTTACTGTCAATCAAAGTGACTATGACGGTAATACTGCAAATAACTGCTATTCCCATAAGAACACCATGTATTAATACCTTATGTTTGATGTTGTACAAAAAGACTACCAAAATCGCCAGATCAGCTAGTAGGCACCAGCTAATCGTGAGGATTATTCCATGAATTAAAGTGAATTTGACAGTATTGGATGCTGCACCCCCAATAGCCCCTGCTTGGAAGGGAATATTGAAAGTGTAGTAGTAAGGACCATGATCTACCATAGTAGAACTACCTGGATAGAAACAATAAGCGAAAGTGTATGTCTGCCCTAGTGCGAGTACCCTGTCATTAGGGTCTCCTGAGTTGAGTGGGCGGCTGTACTTTACCGTCACATAAGATGACATATCAGTTTCCCATCCTATCAAAGTAAGATGTTGGTTAGCATCATTGATCGGGGCAGAGTGTCCACCGGTCGAATGCATATCCTAGGCAATAACTGAGCTCCCCACAATAGAGTAGACGTCATAATCGGCCTGAATAGATGAAATAATTACTCGTGACATTTTGGCAGAGTAGAGGAGAGAGAAGTAGGAGTAACGGTTGAGTTTAGTCCAGATGGTGAGGTAGGTGGAGTTGGTGAATTCGAAAACGATGGTGTAATCTGTGCTGGTGTATGTGGCAGAATTATTGGCGAGAGGGCGCAATACATCACCATAAGAGGCTGCCATCGCAATGTAGGAGACGAGGACCACCTGGAGGAAAATTAACCTCATAAGTAAATAATTACAATTCAAATCCTGCTGACAGTTAAGTACTCTTCTGTTAAATAATCCTTAAACTATAAATACTTGCTGATTGAATGCCTACAATTGCAAAATAGAAAGTAGGGATCAGTCGACCAGTCATAAAAATAATACTTTTGACATATTTGTTAGACTATTTTGTCTGGGTCAGCTGATACTAATTTAAATCTATGGATTGTCTAATCGTTGTTTTTGGTTATCAAGCACGAGCATCATAAATTACTTTGTTCTACTTGATGGTCTTGAGTATTTTAATCTAACTTATCCTAGTTCTGTCATACTTTAAGGGATCTGCCGATAGTATCACAAAGTCAGCTAACGCCCCAATGTGGATACTGCCCTTCTTTTTCTCCTCGAACATTTGGAACGCCGGGTACTTCGTTACCGAGAGCAGTGCATCATATGGAGTGATAATTTAGGAAGATCCAAGTATTTTACGAGAAGCAGTCCTTCTATTTACAGCAGCTTGAACAGAATACAGTATTCGAGGAAGAGTGACTGGGGCATCAAGATGGGTGGTAAAAAGCATGCCAGTCTTTTTCGCAGTTCCACAACGGCTAATCAACGAAGTTCTGTTTCCCAAAGTTCTGATGTACCAGTCGCCCCAAATAGGGATGTGTGCTGGAAAGAATGACGGAATCATGTGATAGTTCTTCAGTCGTTCAAGCTGTTAGTTGGTGCTAAACTGGCAATGAATGCAAACAATTCTTTACTGATCGATGTTGGAAAACTGAAAACCCATCATATCCACTTTAGCAGGAGCATGCATACCCTTTCGAGAGGAGTTTACTGCGTTGAGTAAATGATCAATAGCTGCGTTTCCATTTGCGTGAACGATAACTTGAAGGCGGTCTCTACGCATTTAGTCAATAAACCTCGTGAGTTATTCGCTCTTCAGAGAACTGATGCCTTTATTGTCTTCTTTTTTGACATAAGCTTCATAATTTAAATAAGGCTATTTCATCCAAGCAGTGAATGCTTGTGGGGACCCATCTAAGACCAATTTACCTCCTGCTATTCTAAAACGGTTATTATACTGGGAAAGGCTTATGTATTTAGTGTAATTTTGTCTCCAGTCAGCTTGCTTTGACAAAGTAGGATAGTCCACATAACTGATAACATCAATCGGAAGTTTCTGTTGTTGCGCAAGCATAGTAGCAACTTGCAGAAAGTTTTGAGTGGTTTTCCCATCTGTTACGGTTGTGATTCCTTACTTTGCGAAATATTTGAGCCCCTCAATTACATCTTTGACTATCATCTGAGGAGGGATGGATTTCATAAATAAACCCACAGCTCTAAAGAACTAGGATTACTTTAGGACGCCTGTCGGTATCTTAGTGCCTGGTACTCTTTAAATCACTCCTACTTGCTTTTCGACATAACTTTAATTAATTCCAAGTAATTGTAGAGCTTTAGAGTTGACGACTCCAATATGGATGGAAGAGTAGATGATTAAAATGGGGAATTCTGTGGATATGCGATCGAGAAGTTCTTTATTGGGGTGTCGTTTCTACTTGAGAAGGGTAAATTCATAACTAAAACCTGGAATCCAACCAGTTGCTTTTATAAATTCTTGGTTTTTGGCCATCCAAACTTTCATATTAGTCACGATGTCTTCAAAACTTGAGGTATTGCCAACTGGTGGTGCATAAATATTTGCAAAATTCATTACCATAGAAACACCCGATAGATGGCTGTGAGCGTCTATGAAGCCAGGAAGCATCGTCATTCCCATCAAGTTAACCATATTTGTTTTGTTGTTGGCCAACTTTCGAGCTTTGTTTAGATCTCCAACAAATATCACATTGCCGGAAGCAACAGCCACAGCCTCAACATAATACGGGTACGGTTTCGCCATGGGGATTATACTGCCATTCATGTAAATGGTGTCGGCAACTGTTGATCTCTGCACCAATCCGTACACCTGACAGATGATAAGTGCGTAAAGAACAACGAATCTGAAAGATATCATTAATTCAATTAATAAAAAGGCCTCGTAAAATAACATATTTAGCAGAAGGTTTTAGATATCAGGATTACCCAGAATCATTAAGTTCATTTATTAGATGAATCTCTAACAGACTTATTATTGCCAAGTATTGATTGATCAGTTATTGTAATTCAAATGATAGAACCTCTCCTCGATCACTCCAAACTGCAGTACAACACTCTCCTCATGGAAGGTTACAATAGCTTCCAGCAGAAAGACATCTCCAGAGCACTCCATTACTATCAAGAGGCCCTCAATATCAACCCCAATTCCCTTAACAGTGCATTGGTGCGCTCAATCATAGGCGTCCTCCTTATGCACATGTTTAACTACCCAGAGGCTGTGAGATCCTTTACAGATGGGTTGAAAATATTGGCTGAGGCTGCAAGTTCGAAATCATCAAGCAGTGAGGTATGTGAAAATATCACGTAGGTGGGAGCAGTAGCCATTAAACTTCAGGCTAACCTCGCACTGTGTCGAGTTGCCACAGGGGAGCACTACGACGCGATATAGAGAGTGCGAGAATGTCTGTAGATAATCCGTCGGAATGTTAATTTTTCGGTTTAACTGTTCGAATCTCTAATGTATATATTCTTTCGCTTCACGAGCTTTAGTTCTATGAAGGAACAGGATTTCTCTAACCTGGAGTTCAAATGTAAGGGATCGTTAATTCAGATGACGATACAACTCAGGCATGTTTCTATTCAACTATGGCCATTAACAAATAGCTATGTGATGATGATAGGTTGGCCTTTGAGCTCCAGAAAAAGGCCTTCGACATCTGGAACAGTAAAAAGGAGTACGGATTCATGCTCATAAGTATTAGGCATTTAGTTCATTTGGCGAAGTAACTGAAGAAACCACAAAAATAGATAGCTTAATACGAGAAGTTGCTGAAGAAGACACTAGAAAGCGAGCAGATGTAAGGGATATCTTAGAAAACTCTTTTTAAAGGGTACAACTAAAAAATGGAGACTGCTAAATAAATAACTCTAGACCTGATGAGATTTTAAAGAGATGAACTTAGAGCCAATAAATAGATGGCTGAACTCAAAGGCTGGAGAGTGGCTACAATTTTGAAACTCAAGACAGCGATAAGAGAGTTGAAGAATCAACAAAGGAGAGAAACGACAAAAGATTTATAAACTGCAATCAAACAGCTTGAAACTACGCTAAGAAGTTTAGAAGAGGAGAAGAACCATCTGATATAGAAAAATCTACAGAAGTCTAAATTCGTCATAGAGGCTGTTAATTATCTCAAATCTCAGTTTTCTCGGATAATTAAGGTAAATTCTCAGAGTCAACTACCTAGGGCCTTTGCTATTCTAAAGTAAGAATGGCAGAACTCAAAGGCTAACTACTCTAAACACTCTCAAAAAGCTTCATCTAATCTGCAAAAGAGTAACGTCACTACAAAATACCCTAAACCATAACCTCGACAGTTTCAATAGTAACGTGTTGACATAACGAACCAGATGCGTAGTGGAATACAAACCAAACAGGTGTAGGTTATTAAACCAACATCTAATGTACCATCTAACCCTATGAGTGTAGTTTCTTCTGCGGAAGCTAAGCTTGGAATAAACTCAATGGTCTACTAGGAAAATAGAGAAAGGTCAGTTTCTAAAAGCAGAAGCAGGATTGGGTAAGGTTACTTCAACTATGACAAATTTACCAATTAAATCATCCAAGGTTGCATTGATATTTGCAAGAAAGGGCAATACCTAATCAAAAGGCACTTTACAAGTAATGGAGGAGACTAAAAATTCATAATGATTACTAAAACCTAACTAAGATGGGCAGGTAAGCAGTCGAAGATCCAAGAATAAGGTGAATATCAATCTTACAAGCTGAAGGACATGAAGGGGATAGTTTATGGAAAGATTACAAAGACTATGAACAAGTCTTGCAACAAGGAATTGGAGCCTTGGAGATGTTTTTCCTTGATTATGAAAAAAAGAACGTTCGATTTGTACTGCGGAAACTAAAAGCAACCGAAGGATATCGATGATTGGGTTGTGGGAGCCTCTGCAGCAATTGCGAAGGCCAAAGGAGCTAAATAAATTGAATATACACCTGGTAAGTTGCTCTGGATGAAGCTTTTTCAGATAGTGAACTATCACTTTATTGATTTATCAGACCCAGAAGATAGGAACGCCCCATGTCCTTTTGCTACTGCGCTGTGCAACTGGAGGAATAATGGTTTTAAAATTCCCAAAAAGAAGAAAAATTGATAACTAACGTTCGCATATTGCTTATTAAAGTTACAATTATTAAATACAGATGAAAAGGGATCATTTTTCTGTTAATCGCTCACCTATGAATACTTCCCCTTCAAAACATCTGGTGTCCTTTCCAAAGGCCTCAAGATTCCCTAAACAATAGTTGCCGTCGTAAACTACTATATGATTCCAGCTGCTAACAACAATACACTCTTCATAGCACTCTTAATAATCAAGCCAGATCACTTGGATACGGACACAAACTTCAGTTTGGCAAACCGGTGAACCAGCCAGCACCTGGTGCTTATGAAGCTCGGTCCAATGTTGAAGACAATTTACGCCACACAAGAGGTTACAGTTTTGGTGGAGAGCAGAAAAAATACAGGCTTGTTGATGAGGATAATTCCAAATAGCTTCCAGCGCCTAACAAATACAATAACGAGGATAACCTTAAATACACAAATCTTTCGTATTCGGTCGGAATCAGACGAAGGAGTCCTCGTACTTCATTTGTGAATGTAAATGAGTAGCAATTTAGCAAGCTGGGTCAGGCCAATACGAGCCAATAAATTTAAGTCCCACAGGGGAGTATTCGTTTTCAAAATTTCTGAGTTCAGGGTGTCCTAAATTTACAAGGAGCGCTCGATTCAAGTAGCCTGACTTCGTAGTACCGGGGCCTGGCAAATGTAAACCTTTGCCTATGTTAGATTATGCGTAAAACTCTGGAGACATCAATAAGTCTGGGTATTACTTTAACTCAAAGTTTCCAACTTCCACTGTTAGAAGTTTCAGTAAATTGGATCGACCCTCTTTAGTGCGCAGTCGTATGACTCCAGGTCCTGGTTCATAGTAAATAATTGTTGACACAGCCAATTCTTTTCTGACTTTGCTGCAAATGATAAGCCTTCTTTGCGTTTTTAGTGATAGATTAATAAGTATAAATTTAATGAGAAAATGGATTTAATTTAGTTGTAGATTGTTGAGATAATAAAACATGCCATCATAAATTATTGTTGAGATGCCTTTCCTTCAACCGATTATTCATATACTATTAGATAGCCTATTCGGTAAGCTATTCGAACCTTTTATCTTCTTTGACTAGCTGAGTGAGCACTATT